>JAAMPC010001633.1:0-209172 GCA_016771965.1 Brassica carinata
TATCTTGGTGCACAAGTACATTTGACTATTCGCATTTTCTTGTGTCCCAAACATATGATCCTTAAGTATAAGTCCATCTATATATATCCACACATGCATTTGGTAATTTTATAATTCATCAAAGTCTCAAAGCAATCTAAGCAAAAATGAAGAGAGAAGGCCGTCAACATGGCTTCGTTCGGACCGGTATGATTCATCCGCCAGGATTTAATCCAAGATCCTCCAAACAATTCGTGAACCGGCTTGATTCACCACCAGCTTTTGAAGAATTTACCAAAGTTCCATCAAAACCTACTAATCATTCAAAATCCACAGGAAAACGTGAGCGTTCCAAGTACAGTAATTGCCATATGTCACCGGCTATAAAGTCTGCGGACAAATCTAAGGGTCGCCAAAAGTTAGAGTCGACAGATTGGTGGGTTGATGATAAGCTAGACCGGCTCACCGGGTCGGATGCGTCCTCTGCTAAAGATATTTTGGATACATTATGTGGTGAAGATTATGGTGGTCATGTTTATGATGATGACGATAATTGTTAATCATTTCATCAAGATACTTGAAAGTTATTGTTTTCTTATATGATTGAGTTAGATAACATATATAATACTAGTTACCAAAAAATGTTGTTCGATTTTATATTATTAAAATCAATTAAACAATCACATTAATTATATAATAAATTTAAGAGTTTTTTTTGTATATGTTGGATTTTATTTTTTAAATGGCTATAAAATATAAATGACTAAAAATGTTAAAAATCTCACATTGAAAATTTGTGATCAACAATTTATTTTTTTGTTATAACAAAATACAAATGATCATAAATTATATGAATAAGAAATTTTATTTAATAGATATTCAGTTTAAGAATATTAAATATACTTTATCTTACTATATAGTATTTGTTGGTATACTCGGTATAACTAATAAACAGATTAATTAATTTTACCAATCATGGTTAATTTATCTTAAATTAATGAGTTGTGGTTGCTTATAATGATTTCACTGCCATTTAATTTTTCTTCTGATTCACAACTATAATAATTGTTTGATTTCAAATCAAAATTATATGATAGAATAGTTTAGTTATCATTAAAGAATATTTTGATACAAAACAGAATTGTCAATATGGATACCAAATTTATATAATTATAGAAATTTTAAATAAAATTAGTTAATAGTAATTAAAAAATTATATTTAATTTTGATAAAATAAAAATAATATTTGAATATATTCTATTTGGGGTGGGGGGGGGGGGGGGGTTCAAATGACATATTCTACTTACATGACTTCACACAAAATAGAGATAATCATGCCATACATGCAAACTGTACAAATATAAGTTTTGTATATATAAAAGTCAAAAGAATAAGAATAAGGCAAAAGATTTTTTTTCCCCGAAAAACAACAATCAGCTATTATGAAGATTCATATATGATAAAAGTAAAATAAAATTGGATAGTAATTTGAAATTTTTAAGAGAAAGGAATGAAAAATCATATAAATAGAGCCCTTCATCAATAACTAGAAAATCACTGAACATATTTTCTTCTCAACAGAAATAAAACTACGAAAAATTACAATGAATATCACCAAAATCTCAATCACCCTTTTCTTGGTAATGACATTGGCAATTTCATCCAACTCTGAAGTTCAGGCCGCATCAAGTAGAATCATTCTTCCCAAAAAGAATTCATTATTAAAAATATTTATAAATATACATATATGCTAGAATTTGCGATAGCCATTTATATGGTTGTGTAAGAACTTTGATTTGCCAAAAGAAGAACAACTATTATTTGCATATGGTATATATGATTATAATCTTAATTAACCTTTTTGTTCATAGGTGAAGTGAGTAAGACAACAAACAGTGGAGAATGCATTTACGACGAGCTTTGTGATGTGGGAAAGTCTGGAATTCATGAATGCTTCCTTAAGTGTTCTAAGAAGAATAAGAAGTACACAGGAGGAAAATGTATTACAAAAAATTCAGAATATGGATATTGTTGTTGCACAATATAAATAATGTTGTTTTAGTATCGAGAAAACTGGCATTTAAATACCAAACTTTCACATATTCTCCAAAACAAATACAAACTTCTCATTAATCCAAATAAATCACAAACTTATATTGCCTGAGCCATATTAGATACACTTTTAGTCAACTTAAATTGCCGTCTAAATCACTGTTTACATTCTTGGTCACTGATTGATATCAATATGAAGTCGTCTTTAGAATATAAAAAAGACCTTAAAATCCCAAATTTATAGTTCCTTCTAGTACGAAGATAGGCCAGTTAAAAAAACTTGTGTCGTCTGCATAAGAAGCCTTGATGTAAAAAAAAAAACAAAGCACCGAGCGACAATGCACTACAAGAAAACATAACAATTTCTGACCAGTTTTTTGACCACTTAAAATGATCAAAACACATTTTGACCACAATCCGACAATTTTGTGACGATCAAAAGATGTGGAAAAGAAATGGTAAGAAATTACTGACGAAAACTTTTGGTTAAAAAATGGTCAAAAAATTGTGACCAAGTTTTGACGAGAAGAATGTGGTCAGAAAAGTGGTCACAATTTTATCAGAATGTGATGATAATATGATTTTGAAAAATAGCCGTTTCTCGCCGTTTGGCTAGTGGCTAGCAACCTTGATTGTGGTCAGAAACTTGTCACAAATTTTGATTTTGTTTACGTTAAGAAACTAGCCGTTAACTATACTTCTCTATATAATGACTGAGTTCATTCAAGGCAGTTCACCAAAACTGAGAAAGCAAAACGTTAAAAATGTCTTCAAATACTTATAATTTTCGTGCCTGGATGAACAACCAATGGGATTCAAATGGTCAAATTTCAAAGGAGTTTGCAGAAGGGCTTAAAGAATTTATGCGATTTGCCGGAAACCAAGATATTACTTTGAGAGGAGGTAAAATGTTTTGTCCTTGTATTCGTTGTGATAATAGTAAATTTATTCCTATAGAAAGAGTATGGAATCATTTGTATCAGTGTGGATTTACACCTAACTATAAAATTTGGTATTTACACGGAGAAGTTGATGTAGGAAATATACCTAGTACTAGTGAAAATGTGCCGGTTAGTTTAGAGGAATCTAGAATGGAAATAGAATCTATAGATATTGTAGAAATGGTAAACGATGCATTTTGCGAAAATATCTCCTCTTTTATAGAAGACGGAGATAGGGTTGAGGAACCAAATTTAGAAGCAAGAAGATTTTTTGATATGTTAGATTCAGCTAAACGTCCACTATATGAGGGTTGTAAAACTGGCCATTCTCCTTTGTCGGCTGCAACAAGGATGATGGCCATAAAAACAGATTTTAATTTGGCAGAAGATTGTGTAGATGCAGTTGCTAGTTTTGTGAAAGAATATTTGCCAGAAGATAATATGTGTCCAGCTTCTTACGACGAGGTAGATAGACTTGTTTCCGGTCTAGGTTTGCCATTTCAAAAGATCGATGTTTGCATCGACAATTGTATGATCTATTGGAAAGCAGATGCAAACTACTTGTCATGCCGATTTTGTGGAAAACCTCGATTTAAGGCCACTAGTGGAAGAGCCAAAGTTCCGTATAAGCGTATGTGGTATTTGCCATTAGCGGATAGGCTTAAAAGGCTATATCAATCTCAACGTACAGCAAGTGCTATGAGATGGCATAAGGAGCACTCAAGTGGAGAAGATATTGTGCATCCCTCAGATGCAAAGGCATGGAAGCACTTTCAGTCACTTTATGAGGACTTTGCATCGGAGAGTAGGAATGTCTACCTCGGACTATCCACTGATGGTTTTAACCCATTTGGAAAACATGGAAGACAGTATTCATTGTGGCCAGTGATTGTCACGCCTTACAATTTACCCCCTTCTCTGTGCATGAAACGAGAGTTTTTATTTCTCACCATACTAGTTCCTGGTCCAGAACATCCGAAACGATCTCTTGACGTGTTCCTACAGCCACTGATTTGTGAGTTGCAAGAGTTATGGGCAAATGGTGTCGAAGCATTTGACGTTTCATGCCGACAAAATTTCAAGATGCGTGCAGTGCTTATGTGGACTATAAGTGATTTTCCTGCATATGGAATGTTATCTGGATGGACAACACATGGAAGGTTATCATGTCCATATTGTCAAGATAATACTGATGCATTTCAGTTAAAAAATGGACGAAAGACATGTTGGTTTGATTGTCATAGGCGGTTTCTACCGAGTTCACATCCTTATCGTCGGAGTCAGACTTTATTTACGAAGGGAAAAGTTGTTCATGATGCACCACCACCAGAGTTAGATGGTCAGTATTTATTAAGGCAACTTCGAGATTTTGGAGCAGATACAACTGCAGAATGCGGTGGAAATGGGCATGTCCCAGTCGATGGTTGTGGGGAGTATCATAACTGGCACAAAAAGAGTATTTTTTGGGATTTACCGTATTGGGAAACTCATTTGCTAAGGCACAACTTAGATGTCATGCATATTGAAAAGAATTTTTTTGATAACATCATGAACACAATTTTCAATGTCCAAGGGAAAACAAAAGACAACTTAAAGTCCAGATTAGACTTGCCTAGTATTTGTGCACGAGATGAGCTACATATTATGGCCAACGGAAAAGGTCCTACTCCGACATTCAGACTGAATTCAGCTGCGAAGGAAGAGTTTTTTCAGTGGATATTGTCTAGCGTTAAATTCCCCGATGGATATGCCTCCAATCTGAGAAATTGTGTTGATAGTCATGAGGAACGGTTATCTGGGATGAAAAGTCATGATTGTCATGTTTTCATGCAACGACTACTTCCATTTGCATTTGCGGGACTTCTACCAAAAGATGTTCATGAAGCTATTGCTGGTAAAAAAATATTTTTCATTTGATTTAAATCTCACTTCTTTTATATATACTAATTACTATATATTTCTTTATTTGTTTGTGATTGTAGGGATAAGTGCTTTTTTTCGGGATCTTTGCACGAGATCACTTACATCTGATGGAATTCGAAAATTGGAGTCTGATATACCAATTATTCTTTGCAATCTAGAGAAGATTTTCCCACCATCTTTTTTTGATGTTATGGAACATCTAGCAATCCACCTTCCTAAGGAAGCAGAACTTGGTGGTCCTGTTCAATATAGATGGATGTATCCGTTCGAGCGATATATGTTTCACTTGAAAAAAAAGGTGAAAAATTTAAGCAGAGTTGAAGGTTCTATTATCGCTCAGATAATCAAAGAAGAAGCATCACACTTCTCTGCTTATTACTTTGCCCCACATATTCAAACAAAGAGTAGAAAGCCGGGCCGTAATGATGATGGAGGAGAAAAGCCCCACTACTTATATGATGTCCCAGATATCTTTGCACAAGTAGGACGACTAAGTGGAAAGCGTAAAAAACGTTGGTTAAAAGATGAGGAGATTAATCACTTGCATACGTATATTCTTCTCAACTGTGATGAATTACTGCAATATGAAAGGTATACATATTTTTTTATTTTTGTACATATGATTTTTTTACTTCCATAAGAAAATTATGTTAAACGTTTAATTTTGTAGGATTTATGATGACCAGCTTAGAGAGGCCTACCCAAATCTTTCAGAAAATCAAATTTTAGCTATAAAGCATAATGAATATGCAAACTGGTTGAAATTTTATGTAAGCTCATTATTAATTTTTTTTGTATCCTATCTTACGTTGGTTAAAATTTTTAAATACTAAGTTTTGGTGCAGGTGCATATATGCTCGTCGAAGGTGAAAACATGGACAAATGGTTCGAGGAATTAGTGGGTGGTCCCTTGTCACTTGCAATGTCTTCACCTGCATACTTCACTGCGAGGTTATGCTTTTAAGGTTTCCCATGAAGGAACACCAACGGTGAACTCTGGAATCTCTGTGCAAGCTGGAGATATATCATATTATGGTGTTCTTAAAGAAATCTTAGAAGTTGAATATCCTGGTGCCATAAATTTGAAATGCATATTGTTTCTATGCGATTGGTACAACTCACAGCCCGGGATTGGTGTAAGACATACCAAATTTGGTGTGATTGAAGTTAATTCATCAAAGAGACTCAACAAATATGATCCGTTCATCCTTGGATCACAGGCAGACCAAGTGAGCTACATTCGCTATCCTAGGATTAAGCACAAAAGAGATCCATGGATAACAGTTACAAATATTATTCCAAGAGGCAGAGTGTGTGGACTATCAGAGAAAGATCCATTGCAACAAAACTCAGTGGATTTTGCAGGTTCTATTGATCAATCGGTAGAACCAACAATGTTGGTTGATATTGAAGAAGCAACAATGGATAATATATTAGAGATTTCTGAAGAAGAACTTGGTGAATTTGAAGAATACTCTGATTCAGCTTCCTCAGAATATTCGTCCGATTCAGAATAATCAATTTGCAAGTGACTAAGCGAGATGGATTGATGCGCTGGAGTCTCATTCCGAAACGGTGAAGCTCCATCCAGGTGATGCTCGGTGGAAAGTATGGCGGTGAAAGTTCCAGCGGCGACCAAGGCTTCAAGCTCGTTCTTGACGCGTCGGAGGTACGTGAAAACACGTTTTAGGTTTATAGTTATCAAAATAATATTGTTTAATGGGTCATAAATTAAGCTTTAAAATATATGGGCTTAAGAGCCTTTGTCCATGTGAAAACACGTTTTATGTTACATGTTTTATTAAAAAACAGATCAAGTCCACTTATATATTTATAAAATCTAAAATGGATTAAACAATATTAGAAACGATGTCGTGTAGTGATTTGTTTAATAAAGGTCAGATTGTCTTAACCTAATTTTTACTTTCTCTAAACTTCTTCTTCTCCTTTCAACGGCGGCCATTCTCAAACAATGCCTACTAGAGAGGACTTTCTGCGTTATCTTCAACAAAATCCGATTGGTGATGGAACACCAAGCTATGTTGATTCCTTTCAAGGATTTGAGACTTACTTCTCTCAACCAAACCACTTCTCTCAACTAAACCCGGCCAATATCAACGTCACAAACATACCATCAACTTCGACTACCCCTGCTGTGGCGACCATCCCTCACATGACAGTGGATGATCTTTTGGTGGCTCCTGGACGTGAAAGCCTCACCGTACTCGATCCCCTGCGGCGTGGAAGGGCTACTTGGTAATGTTTGTTTTAGATAAATTTTGATTTTCAGTGTCTGGTTTAAGTGTTGTAGAGCCTTTTCTTAAGTCAACTATCACTGATTTCTTTTTTTTTTTAGGTTTAAATATGATAAAGGTAAAATTTCCAAAGCTATATTAAAGATGACTTTTTTTTTTAGGTTTAAATATGATAAAGGCAAAATTTCCAAAGCTATATTAAAGATGATGAAATCTGACTTACCAGCAGCGTATCCTACTTACAATCATCTACCTCGTGATGTGAAAACGCGATGGTTCAGAGCGTTTGCGGTAATGCATTTTTCACTCTAAATTAGTTTTGTTTTGTGTTTCTCGTTGATTATAACTTCTCACTATTTCCAGCAACAATTTCATTGGGAAAAAAGCATTACTGAAACAGTAAAGGCTGCTTACGAAAAAAAAAACTTGTGTCGTCTGCATAAGAAGCCTTGATGTAAAAAAAAAAACAAAGCACCGAGCGACAATATGTGAAGTTCTTCAGCGAGAGGTATCAGGTTTTGCTTGCAACTCTCAAAGGCTTTGATTGAATCATCCCAGTTTGTGAAAATGTTGTAATTGAGGAAACTCTCGGTGAGGTAGATGAGATTTGCATCTCCATAGTTTTGACTCATATGGAGATACTCTGCTGCACATCTGAGGCTCACTACGTTTTCAGTTTTCAGTTTTCAGCTGTGACATCTATTCTTGCACCGTAACAGAACTTGGCCACGAGCAAGTACGTTTCTGGCCACCGGCAATGTCATGAAGCTGAGCAAGACAAGTTGTCTCAGAGGCTTTGAAAAAGAATGTTTCTAGATATCCACTTCTTGACAACAACGGAAACTTGATGCATGATGATGAAAACAATAGTGATGCTATGAGTGACAAGCCCAATGAGAAAAGTTGAGTCAGTATTATTAGTGGGTTTGATTTGTTATACTTACGCAGATGGCAGGTCTGGTCTTGTACTTGGATCATCACATCTTTTTTAAGTCCAGTTGAGCAAAGCCTAATCACAGATTATAAAGAAGAGATGAAAGAAGGAGAAAACCATTGAAGAAGTAGGAAAAGAAGAGAACTAACAGACAATCACAAAATAAGTAGAATGACAATAGCTTTAGAAGACCAAGTCTAACAGACTCAAAGAGATCATCATCACTCAGTAGATATATAATTTTTAGGTTTTTGTTATGTTTCTATAACAACACGTTAACATTTAACGGTGATTAGACGGTAGATTAAATTAGATAAAAGTGTATCTAATACGGGTCAATTAATATAAGTTTGTGGTTTATTTAGATTAATGAAAAGTTGGTATTTTTTTTGGAGAATTTGTGAAAGTTGGGTTTTAAATACCCGTTTTCTCTTTTAGTATCATGTTGTTTTAAATATTATGTTTGCTTTATTCTTGATTCTCACTATAATGGGTTTTTCATTCAATGAAATTAAAAAAAAAACTATTTATCGTAAAATTTATTACATGAGTCGCCCAAAATTTATTGGGTCAGTTCTTTCTTACATTTTGTTTCTTGCGGCTAAAAGTTTTATGTTAAATGAAGCAAAGCTTGGTGGCTTCATCATAAGAGTTATCTTTTGGTGTAAAAAAATTAGTCTGAGTGGTTATAGTTCATCAAATCTATTTTTTGTAACTGAATTACATAAAGTCTTTGATCGTTTATATATTGTAGTTACATGAATGCGCATTTAAATTTCTAAAGAATCATGTCATACATGCAAAACGTACAAATATGAATAAATATGAAGGTTCGTATTTGTAAAAAAAAAAACGAATAGTAAATTGAAACATTTTTCAACAAAAGAAAAGAAAAATTATATAAGTAGAGCTCTTCACCAACAAAAAAAATCACAGAACAT
This sequence comes from Brassica carinata, assembly GCA_016771965.1. Taxonomy (NCBI): domain Eukaryota; kingdom Viridiplantae; phylum Streptophyta; class Magnoliopsida; order Brassicales; family Brassicaceae; genus Brassica; species Brassica carinata. The sequence goes on from JAAMPC010001633.1 coordinate 9,026, forward strand.
CTTTCTTCTCAATATATAGAAAGCAAAACTAAGAAAATTATAATGGAAATCACCAAGATCTCAATCACTCTTTTCTTGGTAATAACATTGGCAATTTCATGTCACTGCAACGTTCTGACCGAGCCACCAGGTATTAGGGTTGGAATTATTATCCGAGATCCGGATCCGATCCGAGATCCGATCCGGATCCGCTCCGAAAATAGGATATCCGGGGCGCCCGGATCCGGATCCGGATAGTAAATTCTTGGATCCGTCGAATCCGGATCCGGATCCGGATATCTAAAATTTTAGGTCCGGATATCCGGATCCGGATCTGTTTTTTTTAATATATATAAATTTAAATTTTTATTAATAATTATAGTTGATTTATTAATATTTATACATAAAATTAGTCTTATAATATTATATTTTAATTTTAATAATATTATATACATAAATACATTTATAAATTTTGTAAAAATATTTAATTTATATAATATTTATAGATTTTTTTTGTATTTTAAAAAATATTTTTATTATTTTTAATTATTTTGACGGATCGGATCCGGATATCTAAAATTTTAGGTCGGATATCGGATCCGGATATCTAAAATTTTAGGTCGGATATCCGGATCCGGATATCTAAAATTTTAGGTCGGATATCGGATCCGGATATTAAAATCACGGATCCGACGGATCCGGATCCGGATACCCCGAATATCCCGGATATCCGGATCCGTCCCACCCCTACCAGGTATAATGATTCTTAAGGAATATTTATTTATTTATTTTGTTATATCTTAGTTATCTTTGAACATTTCGAAAGCAGTAGACGACCATCTTACTTTTTATTTTTTTTTGTAAAAATACACGTATGATAGAATCCATGATAGCTATTTATATGGATATGTAAGAACACTCTGGTTTACCAAAAAAAAAAAACTACTATTTGGACATGGTTAATAGGATTGTAATCTTAACCTTATAGTTGTTTATTATATGTTCAGTGAGTACGACAACAAAATATGGAGAATGCATCTCTGAGAACTTTTGTAAGGTGGGAAGATCCGGAACTCGTGAATGCATCCTCACGTGTTTAGAGAGGGGCATCAAGTACGTTGGAGGAGATTGTGTTCCAAAATCTCCACAATATGGATATTGCTGTTGCATCATACCAGAGCCAGAGATATAAGTCTTATTTCTTGTAAACTGGCGATTTATACGATGAATAATGTGTTTTGGTATCATGTTTAAACAAACTAAACAACTTATAAACAGTATGGGTTCCAAAATCTCCACGTTAGTAATGTTTTTCAGTATCATGATGACAGAGGCGTCCCTATAGATTTGGGAGCTCTAAATAAAAATAATAATTGGGGCCTATTTAATTGTAAATTCATTTTATATTTACTGTTATATTTATTTTATTTTTTGTTTTTCACTGAAATATTAATAATGGACTGAATTTAATTCATTTTGATACTGGTATATTTTTTTTTACTTTAAAAACCAGTGAAATCGAAAAAAAATATTATGGAAACTTGTTAAAAAAAATTTTATGAACATTTATAATGAAAAGAAAAATTGAAAAATGGAGAGCTGCTAAAAATGGGGGCCCAAGCCCATGCTTCAGTTGGCTGTGCCAAGGAACGCCCCTGCATGATGATCATACAATAGATGTAAACCTTGTTTTCCTTTTTTCTGATTGCTCTGTCTTTCGACCTTGTTATCTCTTTTGGTGTCTTCCGGTTTTAGGGCTCGGTGTTTCGTTTTCAGGGGTTTAGATCTTTCCTTCTTAGATCTTTATTTCTTGCGGCTAAAGTTTTAGCTGGGTGTTTAGTATGTTGTGGAACATGTCTGACGGTAAATGAAGCAACAAATGGGAGCTTCATCATAAGGTAAATAGTTCTTGGGATCTTTTGGTATAAGAAAACTAGTTCGAGTGGCTGCAGTACTCAGGAACATAACTGAACTATATCTATACAGTCATTGTCGAAGACTGATTGATCACAAACCAAATCACTTATAACTCTTGATCAAAGTTATGCTGATAAGCTGTAAATACCTGAATGTTTAAGACAACAAACTATGAATAATGCATTTATGAGGAGCTTTCTGAGATGGGATCCGGAACTCATGAATGTTTCATTAAGTGTTCTAAGAAGAATAAGAAGTACACAGGAGGAAAATGTATTCCAAAAAAAATCCAGAATATGGACATTGTTGTTGCACCATATAAATAACATTGTTTTAGTTATTATTAAAGAAGATTTTGATACAAAACAAAATTTACTGCAATAATTGTCAATATGGATACCAGAGTATATACTTATAGATATTTAAATTAAACAAAACAAAATTTACTGCATTAATTGTCAATATGGATACCAGAGTATATACTTATAGATATCTAAATTAAATGATTTTGATATGAAATAAAATTTACTAAAGGGATAAATAAAATTGTAACTTAAACATAAAATTCATGAGTCAACACTTGATTTAGTAAATTTACTAAAGGGATAACTCAAAATTGTAACTTAAACATAACACATCATAATTCAAACATTAATTCAAACTAAAACTAATTCATGAATGATAAATGTTTTGAATTATATAACTCAAATTTAATCAAAGTAACTCATATCACCAATCAAAACCTATATAGTAACACTAACATCAAATTTTGACCCTTTTTGGTCAAATGTACAAATATATGCTTTGTATGTATAAAGTCAAAAAGATTTTTTCCCCAAAAACAACTATCAGCTAATATGAAAGATCCGTATATGTAAAAAGTAAAACAAATTTGAATAGTAATTTGAAACTTTTTAAAAGAGAAGAATGAAAAATCATATAAATAGAGCCCTTCATCAATAACTAGAAAATCACATAACATATTTCTTCTCAACAGAGATAAAACTACGAAAATTACAATGGATATCACAAAAATCTCAATCAGACTTTTCTTGGTATTGTCATTGGCAATTTCATCCAACTGTGAAGTTCTGGCCGCATCAAGTATAATCATTCTTCCCAAAAAATCATTATCTTTTAATAATTATTTTCTCTTTGAAATTTTTGATAGCAGTACTTATTGAAAAAAAAAAATATGTATATATGTATATATATGCTAGTATTTGCGATAACCATTTATAAGGATGTGTAAGAACCATTTATATGGATGTGTAAGAACTTTGATTTGCCAAAAGAAGATCAACTATTATTTTGATATGGTATATATGATTATAATCTTAACCTTGGTTGTCTGTAGGTGAAGTCACTAAGACATCCAACTATGGAGAATGCATTTATGACGAGCTTTGTGATGTGGGAAAGTCTGGAACTCATGAATGCTTCGTTAAGTGTTCTAAGAAGAATAAGAAATACACAGGAGGAAAATGTATTCCAAAAAATCCAGAATATGGATATTGTTGTTGCACCATATAAATAATGTTGTTTTAGTATCATGTTTTTTTTAAAAAATTTAATAAAAATACTTTTTTTTTTGGGCAAATTTTTTTTTTTTTATATTTGGGCAAAAAGAATATTTTTCTTTATTGATGGTTCTCAACTATAATGGGTTTTTTATTCAATGGAAAAAACTATCTATCATAAAATTTATTACATGAGTCCCCCAAAATATATTGGGTTCGTTCTTTCTTAGATCTTTGTTTCTTGCCGCTAAAGTTTTTTTTTTTTAACTGCAGCTAAAGTTTTATGTTAAATTTAGCAAAGCTGGGTAGCTTCATCGTTAGAGTTTTTGGATCTTTTGGTATTAAAAAACTAGTCTGAGTGGTTATAGTACCAAGGAACATTAACTGAACCATGTCATACAGTCATAGCCACAAACTGATACACAAACCACTTATAAGCATATGCATAAAGCCAGCATCAAATAAACAAGTTCTTAAATAATCACAACAAATGGAAGATCCAAATCAGAAGAGTTAGCTTACCCAGCTAAATCTATCTCGGGTAAAACAATCTATGATCGTCATTACAAGACACCTCATTAAGGGGCGGATCCACGTAGGGAATGGGTGTGGCACGTACAACATGCTACTTTCTATATATATTTATACAATTGAGTGTACAATGAGTATTGTGTAGTTTATTCCGTCATTAAAAGTAAGTTATGCCCCACCTTTTCAGCCAATCCAAGTTCGAGGTTTTTCCCTGTTGCTTTTCTTTTTTTTTCTGACTCCGTACTTTTTTGCATTTCTGCTTTTTTTTTTTTCATTTTAGTTCTTTTTTTCTACACATTTTAATTACTAGTCCATAAAATATTGTGATATTACTACCTAAAACAATCCTTTTATAATTTTTATTTTATTTTTTAATATGAGAAATTCTAATATACTGCTAGTTTTTCAAATTTACTTTTAGAAGATGGCTATTTCTATAAATACTTTAAATTTATGATGAAAAAGACTAAATTAACTCTCTTAAATAATTTATAAAAATTTAACAACTCTATCTGACCCCTTAAATACTAAACCATAAACAATAGTTTATAAACTCAAATGCTAAGGTATTTATAACTGACTTTTTTTTTTGAAAAATGGTAGTCAACTTATAGTATGTCAATCACTTTTAATGTGTTTTTTTCAAACTAAAAACGCATAATTTATTAAAATTTAACTTTAAGAACTATTTTATTAAGTTTATTTTTCAATGCTTAAGACAAAAAAAATAATAAAAGGAATTTTTTTTATAATGAAACAACTATGTGCATATATAATTTATGGTATTACTGAAAAAGAATATTTAAAATTGCAATTTTTTCTATAATTTATTTATTTTAAGAAAAATCAATGACTAACGTTTTGTGAAAGCTATTGTTTACTTTTATTTATTAAATTATTTTTAATACAATACAAACTTATATATTGTGCCCCATGTTAAATTGTTTTCTGGATCCGCCCCTAACCTCGTTAAATTGTTTTCTGGATCCGGCCCTAACCTCATTGTTCTGTAAGAAAATATCATGAATCAAGTCCAAAACCGAAACCGGTAACGTCTCGTGATATCCGCTTTCTTGAACCCGCTGACCCGGACAGAGACCTCATGCTCCCCTTTGTCGTAGTTCACGTACACGGATTTCTTCTCCTGGATTGCGTCGGAGGCCTTCGCAGCTGGATGATTCCCGGCGGAGTGACGACGAGGTGAGTAACGGTTGCTATTAGCGTAAACGCCAGGAAGGAGGTTTTTCCGTGGAATTATTGAAGTAATAGCATTACTCTACTCTAGGCTATATATTAAAGCCAATCTCTGATATGTTCGTGGCCGATTAATATAGTTGATCGAAAAATTAAACAATGTAAAGAGAACCAAGAAAAGTTAAATAATATAAGGATAACTAGTGAGAAACAAAGTTTTCATAGTTTACGGTTTTTCTTTTTTTTTTTTTTTTAAAAAGGAGTTAGGAGTTTATTTAATATGCATAATATATCCTTGTTGGTATATAGAATTCATCCTGTTTGAATAATTATTCAACTTCATACATATGGTTTTCGTTTTTTTATGTATTAACCTTAATTTGAGGAAATTATAGTTACAGTTTAAAATTATATTTGTTTCAAATAAATTCTAACAACGATATGAAGTTACCGCACATGTATAGTTTTCCTCATTTCTTCACCTATAAAATTTATGACATATGACTTATTAGGCCAGAACACAAAAAAAGATGTGGACATCATTAGAAGGAGCAACCACAAAAAACTTTTTAAATTCTCAGAAAATGTCGAGAAAGAAAAAAAAAAGAATATAATACTAATATCTTGGCGAACAAGTGCATTTGACTACTCGCATTTTCTTGTGTCCCAAACATATTTGGTACAATCCTCAATTATATGTCCCTCTATATATATATATCCACACATGCATTAGTAGTTTTACAATTCATCAAAGTCTCAAAGCAAAATAAGCAAAAAAAAAATGAAGAAGGAAGGTCGTCAACACGGCTTCGTTCGAACAGGGATGATTCATCCTCCAGGATTTAGTCCAAGATCCTCCACCCCATTCGTGAACCGGCTTGATTCGCCACTGGCATCGGGAGAATTTACCAAAAAGCCATCAAAACCTACCAACCATTCTAACTTTACAGGAAAATAAAAGCGTTCCAAGTATAGCAATTGCCATGTGTTGCCGGCTATGAAGTCTGCCGACACATCCAAGGGTCGCCAAAAATTAAAATCAACAGATTGGTGGGTCGATGATAAGCTAGACCGGCTCACCAGGCCGAATGCGTCCTCTGCCAAAGATATTTTGGATACATTATGTGGTGACGATTATGGTGGTCATGTCTATGATTATGAAAATGATTGTTAATCATTCATCAAGAAACGTGAAAGTTGTTTTCTTCTTCTTATTTGCTTGAATTAGATAATATATGTAATACTAGGTACAAAAAGAAAAATGAAACAGCTATTGAAAAAAGAAGATAATTTCGAGTCAATGCAAAGTTTGATTTGAATGATAATGTGCAACATTAAGTTATATATTTAGTATAACAATACATAAAACATGAAGGGCAAGGACCCAGACTTGAAGTATTGGATTGATTTCTCACGTGATAATAAATACGCTATTCCAGGAATCCTCTTTACATCCTTCTGGTTATTTAGCAAATGTTCATAACAGAGAAGACTATGGAAACTAAAATCAAAAGTCATTACTCTTGATCGAAGGTGTATTGACCATAGTGAATATCTGAATAAAACAAACTATTTATCAATTACTTTACTTCGGGACAAAATAATTAAAATTAGGTTTAGATCTGACTCAGTGGAATGTGTACTATTTACATTTTTAAATTCTCAAATGTTATTTTTAGTTTAACAATATTTTGTTGAAAAAAAAAGTTTAATACTATTTTTTGACATCGGTTTAATACTATTTTATTTGAATAAAGAGTAAAGGATTAGATCCTAAAACCTGGTGTGGATGTACATAAATTGTTTTCGACACCATAAAGGAAAGTTAACCCACACACACACACACAAAAAGGAAGACAAAGCCATAAAGGAATTGCTAAAATTTTGACTAAAATCATAAACAAACTCTAAAACAGATTACAACAGTTTTTTTGTTTCAGATTACAACAGTTTTTTTGTTGGTATATAGTTACATTAAATCTTTGACTGTTTTATATTTTATTTACATGAATGCGCATTTAAAATTCTAAAGAATCATGTCATACATGCAAAACGTACAAATATCAGTAAATATGGAAGATTCGTATATGGTAAAAACGGATAGTAAATTGAAACCTTTTTCAACAAAAGAAAAGAAAAATTATATAAAGAGAGCTCTTCACCAACAAAAAATCACAGAACATCTTTTCTTCTCAAAATATAGAAAGCAAAACTAAGAAAATTATAATGGAAATCACCAAGATCTCAATCACTCTTTTCTTGGTGATAACATTGGCAATTTCATCCCACTGCAACGTTCTGGCCGAGCCAGGTATAATGATTCTTAAGGAATATTTATTTATTTATTTTGTTATATATTTGAATATTTCGAAAGCAGTAGACGACCATCTTGCTTTTTTTTTTTTTTTTTGTAAAAATACACGTATGATAGAATCCATGATAGCTATTTATATGGATATGTAAGAACACTGGTTTACCAAAAGAAAAAAAAACTACTATTTGGACATGGTCAATAGGATTGTAATCTTAACCTTATAGTTGTTTATTATATGTTCAGTGAGTACGACAACAAAATATGGAGAATGCATCTCTGAGAATTTTTGTAAGGTTGGAGGGTCGGAACTCGTGAATGCGTCCTCACGTGTTTAGAGAGGGCATCAAGTACGTTGGAGGACATTGCGTTCCAAAATCTCCACAATATGGATATTGCTGTTGCATCATACCAGACCCAGAGATATAAATCTTATTTCTTGTAAACTGGCGATTTATACGATGAATAATCTGTTTTGGTATCATGTTTAAATAAACTAAACAACTTACAAACAATATGGGTTCCAAAATCTCCACGATGAATAATGTTTTTCAGTATCATGATGATCATGCATGCAATAGATGTAAACCTTGTTTTCCATCTTTCTGGTTGCTCTGTCTTTCGACCTCGCTATCTCTTGTCTTCCGGTTTTAGGGCTCGGTGTTTGCTTTTCAGGGTTTAGATCTTTCCTTCTTAGATCTTTGTTTCTTGCGGCTAAAGTTTTAGCTGGGTGTTTAGTATGTTGTGGAACATGTCTGAAGGTAAATGAAGCAAAAAATGGGAGTTTCATCATACGGTAAAGAGTTCTTGGGATCTTTTGGTATAAGAAAACTAGTTCGAGTGGCATAACAGAATTATGTCTATACAGTCATTGTCATAACATATCCTTGTTGGTTAAGAGTTTGTTTAATATGCATAATATATCCTTGTTGGTATATAGAATTCATCCTGCTTGAATAATTATTCAACTTCATACATATGGTTTTCGTTTTTTTATGTATTAACCTTAATTTGAGGAAATTATAGTTACAGTTTAAAATTATATTTGTTTCAAATAAATTCTAACAACGATATGAAGTTACCGCACATGTATAGTTTTCCTCATTTCTTAACCTATAAAATTTATGACATATGACTTATTAGGCCAGAACACAAAACAAGATGTGGACATCATTAGAAGGAGCAACCACAAAAGACTTTTTAAATTCTCAGAAAATGTCGAGAAAGAAAAAAAAAAGAATATAATACTAATATCTTGGCGAACAAGTGCATTTGACTACTCGCATTTTCTTGTGTCCCAAACATATTTGGTACAATCCTCAATTATATGTCCCTCTATATGTATATATCCACACATGCATTAGTAGTTTTACAATTCATCAAAGTCTCAAAGCAAAATAAGCAAAAAAAAATGAAGAAGGAAGGTCGTCAACACGGCTTCGTTCGAACAGGGATGATTCATCCTCCAGGATTTAGTCCAAGATCCTCCACCCCATTCGTGAACCGGCTTGATTCGCCACTGGCATCGGGAGAATTTACCAAAAAGCCATCAAAACCTACCAACCATTCTAACTTTACAGGAAAATAAAAGCGTTCCAAGTATAGCAATTGCCATGTGTTGCCGGCTATGAAGTCTGCCGACACATCCAAGGGTCGCCAAAAATTAAAATCAACAGATTGGTGGGTCGATGATAAGCTAGACCGGCTCACCAGGCCGAATGCGTCCTCTGCCAAAGATATTTTGGATACATTATGTGGTGACGATTATGGTGGTCATGTCTATGATTATGAAAATGATTGTTAATCATTCATCAAGAAACGTGAAAGTTGTTTTTCTTCTTCTTATTTGCTTGAATTAGATAATATATGTAATACTAGGTACAAAAAGAAAAATGAAACAGCTATTGAAAAAAGAAGATAATTTCGAGTCAATGCAAAGTTTGATTTGAATGATAATGTGCAACATTAAGTTATATATTTAGTATAACAATACATAAAACATGAAGGGCAAGGACCCAGACTTGAAGTATTGGATTGATTTCTCACGTGATAATAAATACGCTATTCCAGGAATCCTCTTTACATCCTTCTGGTTATTTAGCAAATGTTCATAACAGAGAAGACTATGGAAACTAAAATCAAAAGTCATTACTCTTGATCGAAGGTGTATTGACCATAGTGAATATCTGAATAAAACAAACTATTTATCAATTACTTTACTTCGGGACAAAATAATTAAAATTAGGTTTAGATCTGACTCAGTGGAATGTGTACTATTTACATTTTTAAATTCTCAAATGTTATTTTTAGTTTAACAATATTTTGTTGAAAAAAAAAGTTTAATACTATTTTTTGACATCGGTTTAATACTATTTTATTTGAATAAAGAGTAAAGGATTAGATCCTAAAACCTGGTGTGGATGTACATAAATTGTTTTCGACACCATAAAGGAAAGTTAACCCACACACACACACACAAAAGGAAGACAAAGCCATAAAGGAATTGCTAAAATTTTGACTAAAATCATAAACAAACTCTAAAACAGATTACAACAGTTTTTTTGTTTCAGATTACAACAGTTTTTTTGTTGGTATATAGTTACATTAAATCTTTGACTGTTTTATATTTTATTTACATGAATGCGCATTTAAAATTCTAAAGAATCATGTCATACATGCAAAACGTACAAATATCAGTAAATATGGAAGATTCGTATATGGTAAAAAACGGATAGTAAATTGAAACCTTTTTCAACAAAAGAAAAGAAAAATTATATAAAGAGAGCTCTTCACCAACAAAAAATCACAGAACATCTTTTCTTCTCAAAATATAGAAAGCAAAACTAAGAAAATTATAATGGAAATCACCAAGATCTCAATCACTCTTTTCTTGGTGATAACATTGGCAATTTCATCCCACTGCAACGTTCTGGCCGAGCCAGGTATAATGATTCTTAAGGAATATTTATTTATTTATTTTGTTATATATTTGAATATTTCGAAAGCAGTAGACGACCATCTTGCTTTTTTTTTTTTTTTTTGTAAAAATACACGTATGATAGAATCCATGATAGCTATTTATATGGATATGTAAGAACACTGGTTTACCAAAAGAAAAAAAAACTACTATTTGGACATGGTCAATAGGATTGTAATCTTAACCTTATAGTTGTTTATTATATGTTCAGTGAGTACGACAACAAAATATGGAGAATGCATCTCTGAGAATTTTTGTAAGGTTGGAGGGTCCGGAACTCGTGAATGCGTCCTCACGTGTTTAGAGAGGGGCATCAAGTACGTTGGAGGACATTGCGTTCCAAAATCTCCACAATATGGATATTGCTGTTGCATCATACCAGACCCAGAGATATAAATCTTATTTCTTGTAAACTGGCGATTTATACGATGAATAATCTGTTTTGGTATCATGTTTAAATAAACTAAACAACTTACAAACAATATGGGTTCCAAAATCTCCACGATGAATAATGTTTTTCAGTATCATGATGATCATGCATGCAATAGATGTAAACCTTGTTTTCCATCTTTCTGGTTGCTCTGTCTTTCGACCTCGCTATCTCTTGTCTTCCGGTTTTAGGGCTCGGTGTTTGCTTTTCAGGGGTTTAGATCTTTCCTTCTTAGATCTTTGTTTCTTGCGGCTAAAGTTTTAGCTGGGTGTTTAGTATGTTGTGGAACATGTCTGAAGGTAAATGAAGCAAAAAATGGGAGTTTCATCATACGGTAAAGAGTTCTTGGGATCTTTTGGTATAAGAAAACTAGTTCGAGTGGCATAACAGAATTATGTCTATACAGTCATTGTCATAACATATCCTTGTTGGTTAAGAGTTTGTTTAATATGCATAATATATCCTTGTTGGTATATAGAATTCATCCTGCTTGAATAATTATTCAACTTCATACATATGGTTTTCGTTTTTTTATGTATTAACCTTAATTTGAGGAAATTATAGTTACAGTTTAAAATTATATTTGTTTCAAATAAATTCTAACAACGATATGAAGTTACCGCACATGTATAGTTTTCCTCATTTCTTAACCTATAAAATTTATGACATATGACTTATTAGGCCAGAACACAAAACAAGATGTGGACATCATTAGAAGGAGCAACCACAAAAGACTTTTAAATTCTCAGAAAATGTCGAGAAAGAAAAAAAGAATATAATACTAATATCTTGGCGAACAAGTGCATTTGACTACTCGCATTTTCTTGTGTCCCAAACATATTTGGTATAATCCTCAATTATATGTCCCTCTATATGTATATATCCACACATGCATTAGTAGTTTTACAATTCATCAAAGTCTCAAAGCAAAATAAGCAAAAAATGAAGAAGGAAGGTCGTCAACACGGCTTCGTTCGAACAGGGATGATTCATCCTCCAGGATTTAGTCCAAGATCCTCCACCCCATTCGTGAACCGGCTTGATTCGCCACTGGCATCGGGAGAATTTACCAAAAAGCCATCAAAACCTACCAACCATTCTAACTTTACAGGAAAATAAAAGCGTTCCAAGTATAGCAATTGCCATGTGTTGCCGGCTATGAAGTCTGCCGACACATCCAAGGGTCGCCAAAAATTAAAATCAACAGATTGGTGGGTCGATGATAAGCTAGACCGGCTCACCAGGCCGAATGCGTCCTCTGCCAAAGATATTTTGGATACATTATGTGGTGACGATTATGGTGGTCATGTCTATGATTATGAAAATGATTGTTAATCATTCATCAAGAAACGTGAAAGTTGTTTTTCTTCTTCTTATTTGCTTGAATTAGATAATATATGTAATACTAGGTACAAAAAGAAAAATGAAACAGCTATTGAAAAAAGAAGATAATTTCGAGTCAATGCAAAGTTTGATTTGAATGATAATGTGCAACATTAAGTTATATATTTAGTATAACAATACATAAAACATGAAGGGCAAGGACCCAGACTTGAAGTATTGGATTGATTTCTCACGTGATAATAAATACGCTATTCCAGGAATCCTCTTTACATCCTTCTGGTTATTTAGCAAATGTTCATAACAGAGAAGACTATGGAAACTAAAATCAAAAGTCATTACTCTTGATCGAAGGTGTATTGACCATAGTGAATATCTGAATAAAACAAACTATTTATCAATTACTTTACTTCGGGACAAAATAATTAAAATTAGGTTTAGATCTGACTCACTGGAATGTGTACTATTTACATTTTTAAATTCTCAAATGTTATTTTTAGTTTAACAATATTTTGTTGAAAAAAAAAGTTTAATACTATTTTTTGACATCGGTTTAATACTATTTTATTTGAATAAAGAGTAAAGGATTAGATCCTAAAACCTGGTGTGGATGTACATAAATTGTTTTCGACACCATAAAGGAAAGTTAACCCACACACACACACAAAAGGAAGACAAAGCCATAAAGGAATTGCTAAAATTTTGACTAAAATCATAAACAAACTCTAAAACAGATTACAACAGTTTTTTTGTTTCAGATTACAACAGTTTTTTTTTGTTGGTATATAGTTACATTAAATCTTTGACTGTTTTATATTTTATTTACATGAATGCGCATTTAAAATTCTAAAGAATCATGTCATACATGCAAAACGTACAAATATCAGTAAATATGGAAGATTCGTATATGGTAAAACGGATAGTAAATTGAAACCTTTTTCAACAAAAGAAAAGAAAAATTATATAAAGAGAGCTCTTCACCAACAAAAAATCACAGAACATCTTTTCTTCTCAAAATATAGAAAGCAAAACTAAGAAAATTATAATGGAAATCACCAAGATCTCAATCACTCTTTTCTTGGTGATAACATTGGCAATTTCATCCCACTGCAATGTTCTGGCCGAGCCAGGTATAATGATTCTTAAGGAATATTTATTTATTTATTTTGTTATATATTTGAATATTTCGAAAGCAGTAGACGACCATCTTACTTTTTTTTTTTGTAAAAATACACGTATGATAGAATCCATGATAGCTATTTATATGGATATGTAAGAACACTGGTTTACCAAAAGAAAAAAAAACTACTATTTGGACATGGTCAATAGGATTGTAATCTTAACCTTATAGTTGTTTATTATATGTTCAGTGAGTACGACAACAAAATATGGAGAATGCATCTCTGAGAATTTTTGTAAGGTTGGAGGGTCCGGAACTCGTGAATGCGTCCTCACGTGTTTAGAGAGGGGCATCAAGTACGTTGGAGGACATTGCGTTCCAAAATCTCCACAATATGGATATTGCTGTTGCATCATACCAGACCCAGAGATATAAATCTTATTTCTTGTAAACTGGCGTTTTATACGATGAATAATGTGTTTTGGTATCATGTTTTAAACAAACTAAACAACTTACAAATAGTATGGGTTCCAAAATCTCGACGATGAATAATGTTTTTCAGTATCATGATGATCACGCATGCAATAGATGTAAACCTTGTTTTCCATCTTTCTGGTTGCTCTGTCTTTCGACCTCGCTATCTCTTGTCTTCCGGTTTTAGGGCTCGGTGATTCCTTTTCAGGGGTTTAGATTTTTCATTCTTAGATTTTTATTTCTTGCGGCTAAAGTTTTAGCTTGGTGTTTAGTATGCTGTGGAACATGTCTGAAGGTAAATGAAGCAAAAAATGGGAGCTTCATCATACGGTAAAGAGTTCTTGGGATCTTTTGGTATAAGAAAACTAGTTCGAGTGGCATAACAGAATTATGTCTATACAGTCATTGTCATAACATATCCTTGTTGGTTAAGAGTTTGTTTAATATGCATAATATATCCTTGTTGGTATATAGAATTCATCCTGCTTGAATAATTATTCAACTTCATACATATGGTTTTCGTTTTTTTCTGTATTAACCTTTATTTGAGGAAATTATAGTTATGGTTTAAAATTATATTTGTTTCAAATAAATACTGACAATGATATGAAGTTACCTCACATGTATAGTCTTCCTCATTTTTAACCTATATTATGGCATTTGACTTATTAGGCTAGAACACAAAACAAGATGTGGACATCATTAGAAAGAGCAACCACAAAAGACTTTTTATATTCTCAGAAAATGTCGAGAAAGAAAAAAAAAGAATATAATACTAATATCTTGGCGAACAAGTGCATTTGACTATTCGCATTTTCTTGTGTCCCAAACATATTTAGTACAATCCTCAATTATATGTCCCTCTATATATATATCCACACATGCATTAGTAGTTTTACAATTCATCAAAGTCTCAAAGCAAAATAAGCAAAAAAATGTAGAAGGAAGGTCGTCAACACGGCTTCGTTCGAACAGGGATGATTCATCCTCCAGGATTTAGTCCAAGATCCTCCAACCAATTCGTGAACCGGATTGATTCGCCACCGGCTTTGGGAGAATTTACCAAAGTGCCATCAAAACCTACTAACCATTCTAAATTTACAGGAAAGTATAAGCGTTCCAAGTATAGCAATTGCCATGTGTCGCCGGCTATGAAGTCTGCCGATACATCCAAGGGTCGCCAAAAATTAAAATCAACAGATTGGTGGGTCGATGATAAGCTAGACCGGCTCACCAGGCCGAATGCGTCCTCTGCCAAAGATATTTTGGATACATTATGTGGTGACGATTATGGTGGTCATGTCTATGATTATGAAAATGATTGTTAATCATTTCATCAAGAAGAAGATATTAAACCTTATACGTTTTTTAATTTTATGTTTTCAAATGTTATTTTTAGTTTAACACTATTTTGTTGATAAAAAGGTTTAATACTATTTTTTAGGCATGGGCATTCGGGGTTCCAATCAAATTTCGGTTTTATCCAATCGGATTTCGGTTTTTCGGGTTTATCAAAATCAGTCCCATTCGGGTTATATAAAAGTTCGGTTCGGGACCGGTTCGGGTTCTATCGGATTCTGGTCGGGGTTAGTAAATCATCAAAGAACCGGTACAACCCTATGTACTTTCGGATTCGGGTCCCAATCGGTTCTTTGGTTTTAAAGTACCTGATTTGTACCTACTTTGTAACCAAAACATAAGTAAAATCAGCTATTCTGTTTTAAAATACCTGATTTATACCTATTTTGTAACCAAAACATAAGTAAAATTGATTCAAAAATAAGAAAGGAATATCAACCATGATCATTCAAAATCAAATAAAAGGTAAACATATTTATTGATAGAAAGAAAACCAAAGAAATGAAAGCATAAAACGAAATCCAAGTTCTCATGAAATGAGAAACATTGTTCAATGAAAACAAAACTAAAATCTAAAAACTTTAAGATTCAACCGCCACATTCAACCATCAACCTTCATGTAATAGAATCACCAACCTTCTTGTAATAGATAATTATCTTAGATGATCAATATATCTTAGTGTATTTTGAATGCATATTAGGAATTGAGATCATGTTTGGTACAAAATCTTAAAATATTTCAGGTTCTATCGTATACCCATTTAGATTCGGGTTCGGTTCGGATAATACTCATAACCCGAAATACCATAAAACAAGATCCATTCGGTATTTATGTCGGATTCGGATCAGTTCGAATTTATATTTATCGGATCGGATTCGGTTTGGGTTTTCGGATTCGGTTTATTTGCCCAGCCCTACTATTTTTTACGTCGGTTTAATACTATTGTATTTAAATCAGAGTTATTCTTGAGTTCACCCCCTAAGGTGAACCTACCCCCTACGAAAATAATGATTTTTTCGTTAAATGCTCGATATATTGAAGCTTATACTCTTTAATGTTGTTTAATAATATTTAACCACATTCTACATTTGTATTAATGTATTCTAAACTATATTTCAAGGTACATGTACACCATTCATATTTTTAACAATTAATTTAGTTTAAATTCATATACTCCTTATATAAGTAGATTAACAAGTATGAAATCACTATAATCTAGAGAAACGGAGACAACAAAGGTTCCTAACCTTTTTGACAATCATAATATGTAAGTGGAGGATGTAACTATGCAATAAAACAATATTGTCATATTTTTTTAATTTCACTCAAAATTTGTAGGTTAACCCCTACGAAATTAATGAATTTTTCGTTAAATGCTCTATATATTGAAGGTTATACTCTTTAATGTTGTTTAAAAATATTTAACCACATTCTACATTTGTATTAATGTATTCTAAACTATCTGTCAAGGTACATGTACACCATTCTTATTTTAACAATAAATTTAGTTTAAAATAATATACTCCTTATATAAGTAGATTAACCAGTATGAAATCACTATTATCTAGAGAAACGGAGACAACAAAGGTTCCTAACCTCTTTGAATATCATAATATATATGTGGAGGATGTAACTATGCAATAAAACAATATTGTCATATTTTTTTAATTTCACTCAAAATTTGTAGGTTAACCCCTACGATTAAATGCTCTATATATTGAAGCTTATAATCTTTAATGTTGTTTTACAATATTTAACCACATTCTACATTTGTATTAATGTATTCTAAACTATCTTTCAAAGTACATGTACACCATTCTAATTTTACACAAATAATGTAGTTTAAATTCATATACTGGATATATAAGTAGATTAACAAGTATGAAATCACTATTATCTAGATAAACAGAAAAAACAAAGGTTCCTAACCTCTTTGACAATCATAATATGTAAGTGGAGGATGTAACTATGCAATAAAACAATATTGTCATATTTTTTTTAATTTAACTCAAAATTTGTACGTTAACCCCTACGAAAATAATGAATTTTTCGTTAAATGCTCTATATATTGAAGCTTATACTCTTTAATGTTGTTTAAAGATATTTAACCACATTCTACATTTGTATTAATGTATTCTAAACTATCTGTCAAGGTACATGTACACAATTCTTATTTTAACAATTAATTTAGTTTAAATTAATATACTCCATATATAAGTAGATTAACCAGTATGAAATCAATATTATCTAGAGAAACGGAGACAACAAATGTTTCTAACCTCTTTGAATATCATAATATGTATGTGGAGGATGTAACTATGCAATAAAACAATATTGTCATATTTTTTTTAATTTCACTCAAAATTTGTATGTTAACCCCTCAAAATTGTCATGTTGAAATTTTTGTTAAACGCTCTATATATTGAAGCTTATAATCTTTAATGTTGTTTAACAATATTTAACCACATTCTACATTTGTATTAATGTATTCTAAACAATATGTCAAGGTACATGTACACCATTCTTATTTTAACAATTAATTTAGTTTAAATTAATATACTCCTTATATAAGTAGATTAACCAGTATGAAATCACTATTATCTAGAGAAACGGAGACAACAAAGGTTCCTAACCTTTTTGACAATCATAATATGTAAGTGGAGGATGTAACTATGCAATAAAACAATATTGTCAAATTTTTTTTTTAATTTCACTCAAAATTTGTAGGTTAACCCCTACGAATATAATGATTTTTTCGTTAAATGCTCTATATATTGAATGTTATACTCTTTAATAATGTTTAAAAATATTTAACCACATTCTACATTTGTATTAATGTATTCTAAACTATCTGTCAAGGTACATGTACACCATTCTTATTTTAACAATTAATTTAGTTTAAATTAATATACTCCTTATATAAGTAGATTAACTAGTATGAAATCACTATTATCTAGAGAAACGGAGACAACAATGGTTCCTAACCTCTTTGAATATCATAATATGTATGTGGAGGATGTAACTATGCAATAAAACAATATTGTCATATTTTTTTAATTTCACTCAAAATTTGTAGGTTAACCCCTACGAAAATTTTGAAATAATCGTTAAATGCTCTATATATGGAAGCTTATAATCTTTAATGTTGTTTAAAAATATTTAACCACATTCTACATTTGTATTAATGTATTATAAACTATCTTTCAAGGTACATGTACACCATTCTAATTTTACACAAATAATGCAGTTTAAATTCATATACTGGTTATATAAGTAGATTGACAAGTATGAAATCACTATTATCTAGAGAAACAGAGAAAACAAAGGTTCCTAACCTCTTTGACAATCATAATATGTAAGTGGAGGATGTAACTATGCAATAAAACGATATTGTCATATTTTTTTTATTTTCACTCAAAATTTGTAGGTTAACCCCTACGAAAATAATGGATTTTTCGTTAAATGCTCTATATATTAAAGCTTATACTCTTTAATGTTGTTTAAAAATATTTAACCACATTCTACATTTGTATTAATGTATTCTAAACTATCTTTCAAGGTACATGTACACCATTCTAATTTGACACAAATAATGTAGTTTAAATTCATATACTGGTTATATAAGTAGATTAACAAGTATGAAATCACTATTATCTAGAGAAACTGAGAAAACAAAGGTTCCTAACCTCTTTGACAATCATAATATGTAAGTGGAGGATATAACTATGCAATAAAACGATATTGTCATATTTGTTTTAATTTCACTCAAAATTTGTAGGTTAACCCTCTGAAAATAATGAATTTTTAGTTAAATGCGCTATATATTGAAGCTTATAATCTTTAATGTTGTTTAAAAATATTTAACCACATTCTACATTTGTATTAATGTATTCTAAACTATCTTACAAGGTACATGTACACAATTCTTATTTTTAACAATTAATTTAGTTTAAATTCTTATACTCCTTATATAAGTAGATTAACAAGTATGAAATCACTATTAACTAGAGAAACGGAGACAACAAAGGTTCCTAACTTCTTTGAATATCGTAATATGTATGTGCAGAATGTAATTATGCAATAAATTAATATTGTCATATTTTTTTAATTTCACTCAAAATTTGTAGGTTAACCCCTACGAAAATATTGAATTTTTCGTTAAATGCTCTATATATTGAAGATTATAATCTTTAATGTTGTTTAACAATATTTAACCACATTCTACATTTGTATTAATTTATTCTAAAATATCTTTCAAGGTACATGTACACCATTCTAATTTTACACAAATAATATAGTTTAAATTCATATACTGGTTATATAAGTAGATTAACAAGTATGAAATCACTATTATCTAGAGAAACAGAAAAAACAAAGGTTCCTAACCTCTTTGACAATCATAATATGTAAGTGGAGAATGTAACTATGCAATAAAACGATATTGTCATATTTGTTTAATTTCACTCAAAATTTGTAGGTTAACCCCTACGAAAATAATGAATTTTTCGTTAAATGCTCGATATATTGAAGCTTATACTCTTTAATGTTGTTTTAAAATATTTAACCACATTCTACATTTGCTTTAATGTATTCTAAACTATATTTCAAAGTACATGTACACCATTCTTATTTTTAACAATTAATTTAGTTTAAATTCATATACTCCTTATATAAGTAGATTAACAAGTATGAAATCACTATAATCTAGAGAAACGGAGACAACAAAGGTTCCTAACCTTTTTGACAATCATAATATGTAAGTGGAGGATGTAACTATGCAATAAAACAATGTTGTCATATTTTTTTAATTTCACTCAAAATTTGTAGGTTAACCCTTACGAAAATTTTGAAATTTTCGTTATATACTCTATATATTGAAGCTTATAATCTTTAATGTTGTTTAAAAATATCTAACCACATTCTACATTTATATTAATGTATTCTAAACTATCTGTCAAGGTACATGTACACCATTCTTATTTTAACAATTAATTTAGTTTAAATTAATATACTCCTTATATAAGTAGATTAACCAGTATGAAATCACTATTATCTAGAAGCGGAGACAACAAAGGTTCCTAACCTCTTTGAATATCATAATATATATGTGGAGGATGTAACTATGCAATAAAACAATATTGTCATATTTTTTTAATTTCACTCAAAATTTGTAGGTTAACCCCTACGAAAATTTTGAAATTTTCGTTAAATACTCTATATATTGAAGCTTATAATCTTTAATGTTGTTTAAAAATATTTAACCACATTCTACATTTGTATTAATGTATTGTAAACTATATTTCAAGGTACATGTAAACCATTCTAATTTTACACAAATAATGTAGTTTAAATTCATATACTGGTTATATAAGTAGATTAACAAGTATAAAATCACTATTATCTAGAGAAACGGAGAGAACAAAGGTTCCTAACCTCTTTGACAATCATAATATGTAAGTGAAGGATGTAACTATGCAATAAAACAATATTGTCATATTTTTTTTAATTTCACTCAAAATTTGTAGGTAACCCCTACGAAAATTTTGAATTTTTTGTTAAATGCTCTATATACTAAGCTTATAATCTTTAATGTTGTTTAACAATATTTAACCACATTCTACATTTGTATTAATGTATTCTAAACTATCTTTCAAAGTACATGTACACCATTCTAATTTTACACAAATGATATAGTTTAAATTCATATACTGGTTATATAAGTAGATTAACAAGTATGAAATCACTATTATCTAGAGAAACAGAGAAAACAAAGGTTCCTAACCTCTTTGACAATCATAATATGTAAGTGGAGAATGAAACTATGCAATAAAACGATATTGTCATATTTTTTTAATTTCACTCAAAATTTGTATGTTAACCCCTACGAAAATAATGAATTTTTTGTTAAATGCTCTATATATTGAAGCTTATACTATTTAATGTTGTTTAAAAATATTTAACCACACTACATTTGTATTAATGTATTCTAAACTATCTTTCAAGGTACATGTACACCATTCTTATTTTTAACAATTAATTTAGTTTAAATTCATATACTCCTTATATAAGTAGATTAACAAGTATGAAATCACTATAATCTAGAGAAACGGAGACAACAAAGGTTCCTAACCTTTTTGACAATCATAATATGTAAGTGGAGGATGTAACTATGCAATAAAACAATATTGTCATATTTTTTTAATTTCACTCAAAATTTGTAGGTTGACCCCTACGAAATTAATGAATTTTTCGTTAAATGCTCTATATATTGAAGGTTATACTCTTTAATGTTGTTTAAAATATTTAACCACATTCTACATTTGTATTAATGTATTCTAAACTATATGTCAAGGTACATGTACACCATTCTTATTTTAACAATTAATTTAGTTTAAATTAATATACTCCTTATATAAGTAGATTAACCAGTATGAAATCACTATTATCTAGAGAAACGGAGACAACAAAAGTTCATAACCTCTTTGAATATCATAATATATATGTGGAGGATGTAACTATGCAATAAAACAATATTATCATATTTTTTTAATTTCACTCAAAATTTGTAGGTTAACCCCTACGAAAATTTTGAAATTTTCGTTAAATGCTCTATATATTGAAGCTTATAATCTTTAATGTTGTTTAACAATATTTAACCACATTCTACATTTGTATTAATGTATTCTAAACTATCTTTCAAAGTACATGTACACCATTCTAATTTTACACAAATAATGTAGTTTAAATTCATATACTGGTTATATAAGTAGATTAACAAGTATGAAATCACTATTATCTAGAGAAACAGAGAAAACAAAGGTTCCTAACCTCTTTGACAATCATAATATGTAAGTGGAGGATATAACTATGCAATAAAACGATATTGTCATATTTGTTTTAATTTCACTCAAAATTTGTAGGTTAACCCCTACGAAAATAATGAATTTTTCGTTAAATGCGCTATATATTGAAGCTTATACTCTTTAATGTTGTTTAAAAATATTTAACCACATTCTACATTTGTATTAATGTATTCTAAACTATCTTACAAGGTACATGTACACAATTCTTATTTTTAAAAATTAATTTAGTTTAAATTCTTATACTCCTTATATAAGTAGATTAACAAGTATGAAATCACTATTAACTAGAGAAACGGAGACAACAAAGGTTCCTAACTTCTTTGAATATCATAATATGTATGTGCAGAATGTAATTATGCAATAAATTAATATTGTCATATTTTTTTAATTTCACTCAAAATTTGTAGGTTAACCCCTACGAAAATATTGAATTTTTCGTTAAATGCTCTATATATTGAAGAATATAATCTTTAATGTTGTTTAACAATATTTAACCACATTCTACATTTGTATTAATGTATTCTAAACAATCTTACAAGGTACATGTACACAATTCTTATTTTTAACAATTAATTTAGTTTAAATTCTAATACTCCTTATATAAGTAGATTAACAAGTATGAAATCACTATTAACTAGAGAAACGGAGACAACAAAGGTTCATAACCTCTTTGAATATCATAATATGTATGTGCAGAATGTAATTATGCTATAAAACAATATTGTCATATTTTTTTAATTTCACTCAAAATTTGTAGTTAACCCCTACGAAAATATTGAATTTTTCGTTAAATGCTCTATATATTGAAGATTATAATCTTTAATGTTGTTTAATAATATTTAACCACATTCTACATTTGTTTTAATGTATTCTAAACTATCTTTCAAGGTACATGTACACCATTCTAATTTTACACAAATAATATAGTTTAAATTCATATATTGGTTATATAAGTAGATTAACAAGTATGAAATCACTATTATCTAGAGAAACAGAAAAAACAATGGTTCCTAACCTCTTTGACAATCATAATATGTAAGTGGAGGATGTTACTATGCAATAAAACGATATTGTCATATTTTTTTAATTTCACTCAAAATTTGTAGGTTAACCCCTACGAAAATAATGAATTTTTCGTTAAATGCTCGATATATTGAAGCTTATACTCTTTAATGTTGTTTTAAAATATTTAACCACATTCTACATTTGCTTTAATGTATTCTAAACTATATTTCAAAGTACATGTACACCATTCTTATTTTTAACAATTAATTTAGTTTAAATTCATATACTCCTTAT
The DNA here is from genome assembly GCA_016771965.1 of Brassica carinata. Lineage (NCBI taxonomy): Eukaryota > Viridiplantae > Streptophyta > Magnoliopsida > Brassicales > Brassicaceae > Brassica > Brassica carinata. The sequence continues at coordinate 32,342 of JAAMPC010001633.1, forward strand.
ATAAGTAGATTAACAAGTATGAAATCACTAAAATCTAGAGAAACGGAGACAACAAAGGTTCCTAACCTTTTTGACAATCATAATATGTAAGTGGAGGATGTAACTATGCAATAAAACAATATTGTCATATTTTTTTAATTTCACTCAAAATTTGTAGGTTAACCCTTACGAAAATTTTGAAATTTTCGTTAAATACTCTATATATTGAAGCTTATAATCTTTAATGTTGTTTAAAAATATGTAACCACATTCTACATTTGTATTAATGTATTCTAAACTATCTGTCAAGGTACATGTACACCATTCTTATTTTAACAATTAATTTAGTTTAAATTAATATACTCCTTATATCAGTAGATTAACCAGTATGAAATCACTATTATCTAGAGAAACGGAGACAACAAAGGTTCCTAACCTCTTTGAATATCATAATATATATGTGGAGGATGTAACCATGCAATAAAACAATATTGTCATATTTTTTTAATTTCACTCAAAATTTGTAGGTTAACCCCTACGAAAATTTTGAAATTTTCGTTAAATGCTCTATATACTAAGCTTATAATCTTTAATGTTGTTTAACAATATTTAACCACATTCTACATTTGTATTAATGTATTCTAAACTATCTTTCAAAGTACATGTACACCATTCTAATTTTACACAAATAATATAGTTTAAATTCATATACTGGTTATATAAGTAGATTAACAATTATGAAATCACTATTATCTAGAGAAACAGAGAAAACAAAGGTTCCTAACCTCTTTGACAATCATAATATGTAAGTGGAGAATGTAACTATGCAATAAAATGATATTGTCATATTTTTTTAATTTCACTCAAAATTTGTATGTTAACCCCTACGAAAATAATGAATTTTTCGTTAAATGCTCTATATATTGAAGCTTATACTATTTAATGTTGTTTAAAAATATTTAACCACACTACATTTGTATTAATGTATTATAAACTATCTTTCAAGGTACATGTACACCATTCTTATTTTTAACAATTAATTTAGTTTAAATTCATATACTCCTTATATAAGTAGATTAACAAGTATGAAATCACTATAATCTAGAGAAACGGAGACAACAAAGGTTCCTAACCTTTTTGACAATCATAATATGTAAGTGGAGGATATAACTATGCAATAAAACAATATTGTCATATTTTTTTAATTTCACTCAAAATTTGTAGGTTGACCCCTACAAATTAATGAATTTTTCGTTAAATGCTCTATATATTGAAGGTTATACTCTTTAATGTTGTTTTAAAATATTTAACCACATTCTACATTTGTATTAATGTATTCTAAACTATCTGTCAAGGTACATGTACACCATTCTTATTTTAACAATTAATTTAGTTTAAATTAATATACTCCTTATATAAGTAGATTAACCAGTATGAAATCACTATTATCTAGAGAAACGGAGACAACAAAAGTTCATAACCTCTTTGAATATCATAATATATATGTGGAGGATGTAACTATGCAATAAAAAAATATTATCATATTTTTTAATTTCACTCAAAATTTGTAGGTTAACCCTACGAAAATTTTGAAATTTTAGATTAAATGCTCTATATATTGAAGCTTCTAATCTTTAATGTTGTTTAACAATATTTAACCACATTCTACATTTTTATTAATGTATTCTAAACTATCTTTCAAAGTACATGTACACCATTCTAATTTGACACAAATAATGTAGTTTAAATTCATATACTGGTTATATAAGTAGATTAACAAGTATGAAATCACTATTATCTAGAGAAACTGAGAAAACAAAGGTTCCTAACCTCTTTGACAATCATAATATGTAAGTGGAGGATATAACTATGCAATAAAACGATATTGTCATATTTGTTTTAATTTCACTCAAAATTTGTAGGTTAACCCCTACGAAAATAATGAATTTTTAGTTAAATGCTCTATATATTGAAGCTTATAATCTTTAATGTTGTTTTAAAAATATTTAACCACATTCTACATTTGTATTAATGTATTCTAAACTATCTTACAAGGTACATGTACACAATTCTTATTTTAACAATTAATTTAGTTTAAATTCTTATACTCCTTATATAAGTAGATTAACAAGTATGAAATCACTATTAACTAGAGAAACGGAGACAACAAAGGTTCCTAACTTCTTTGAATATCATAATATGTATGTGCAGAATGTAATTATGCAATAAATTAATATTGTCATATTTTTTTAATTTCACTCAAAATTTGTAGGTTAACCCCTACTAAAATAATGAATTTTTCGTTAAATGCTCTATATATTGAAGATTATAATCTTTAATGTTGTTTAACAATATTTAACCACATTCTACATTTGTATTAATTTATTCTAAAATATCTTTCAAGGTACATGTACACCATTCTAATTTTACACAAATAATATAGTTTAAATTCATATACTGGTTATATAAGTAGATTAACAAGTATGAAATCACTATTATCTAGAGAAACAGAAAAAACAAAGGTTCCTAACCTCTTTGACAATCATAATATGTAAGTGGAGAATGTAACTATGCAATAAAACGATATTGTCATATTTGTTTAATTTCACTCAAAATTTGTAGGTTAACCCCTACGAAAATAATGAATTTTTCGTTAAATGCTCGATATATTGAAGCTTATACTCTTTAATGTTGTTTTAAAATATTTAACCACATTCTACATTTGCTTTAATGTATTCTAAACTATATTTCAAAGTACATGTACACCATTCTTATTTTTAACAATTAATTTAGTTTAAATTCATATACTCCTTATATAAGTAGATTAACAAGTATGAAATCACTATAATCTAGAGAAGCGGAGACAACAAAGGTTCCTAACCTTTTTGACAATCATAATATGTAAGTGGAGGATGTAACTATGCAATAAAACAATGTTGTCATATTTTTTTAATTTCACTCAAAATTTGTAGGTTAACCCTTACGAAAATTTTGAAATTTTCGTTATATACTCTATATATTGAAGCTTATAATCTTTAATGTTGTTTAAAAATATCTAACCACATTCTACATTTATATTAATGTATTCTAAACTATCTGTCAAGGTACATGTACACCATTCTTATTTTAACAATTAATTTAGTTTAAATTCATATACTCCTTATATAAGTAGATTAACAAGTATGAAATCACTATAATCTAGAGAAACGGAGACAACAAAGGTTCCTAACCTTTTTGACAATCATAATATGTAAGTGGAGGATATAACTATGCAATAAAACAATATTTTCATATTTTTTTAATTTCACTCAAAATTTGTAGGTTGACCCCTACAAATTAATGAATTTTTCGTTAAATGCTCTATATATTGAAGGTTATACTCTTTAATGTTGTTTTAAAATATTTAACCACATTCTACATTTGTATTAATGTATTCTAAACTATCTGTCAAGGTACATGTACACCATTCTTATTTTAACAATTAATTTAGTTTAAATTAATATACTCCTTATATAAGTAGATTAACCAGTATGAAATCACTATTATCTAGAGAAACGGAGACAACAAAAGTTCATAACCTCTTTGAATATCATAATATATATGTGGAGGATGTAACTATGCAATAAAAAAATATTATCATATTTTTTTAATTTCACTCAAAATTTGTAGGTTAACCCCTATGAAAATTTTGAAATTTTCGTTAAATGCTCTATATATTGAAGCTTATAATCTTTAATGTTGTTTAACAATATTTAACCACATTCTACATTTTTATTAATGTATTCTAAACTATCTTTCAAAGTACATGTACACCATTCTAATTTTACACAAATAATGTAGTTTAAATTCATATACTGGTTATATAAGTAGATTAACAAGTATGAAATCACTATTATCTAGAGAAACTGAGAAAACAAAGGTTCCTAACCTCTTTGACAATCATAATATGTAAGTGGAGGATATAACTATGCAATAAAACGATATTGTCATATTTGTTTAATTTCACTCAAAATTTGTAGGTTAACCCCTACTAAAATAATGAATTTTTCTAAATGCTCTATATATTGAAGCTTATAATCTTTAATGTTGTTTAAAAATATTTAACCACATTCTACATTTGTATTAATGTATTCTAAACTATCTTACAAGGTACATGTACACAATTCTTATTTTAACAATTAATTTAGTTTAAATTCATATACTCCTTATATAAGTAGATTAACAAGTATGAAATCACTATTAACTAGAGAAACGGAGACAACAAAGGTTCCTAACTTTGAATATCATAATATGTATGTGCAGAATGTAATTATGCAATAAATTAATATTGTCATATTTTTTAATTTCACTCAAAATTTGTAGGTTAACCCCTACTAAAATATTGAATTTTTCGTTAAATGCTCTATATATTGAAGATTATAATCTTTAATGTTGTTTAACAATATTTAACCACATTCTACATTTGTATTAATGTATTCTAAAATATCTTTCAAGGTACATGTACACCATTCTAATTTTACACAAATAATATAGTTTAAATTCATATACTGGTTATATAAGTAGATTAACAAGTATGAAATCACTATTATCTAGAGAAACAGAAAAACAAAGGTTCCTAACCTCTTTGACAATCATAATATGTAAGTGGAGAATGTAACTATGCAATAAAACGATATTGTCATATTTTTTAATTTCACTCAAAATTTGTAGGTTAACCCTACGAAAATAATGAATTTTTGTTAAATGCTCTATATATTGAAGCTTATACTCTTTAATGTTGTTTTAAAAATATTTAACCACATTCTACATTTGTATTAATGTATTCTAAACTATCTTTCAAGGTACATGTACACCATTCTTATTTTAACAATTAATTTAGTTTAAATTCATATACTCCTATATAAGTAGATTAACAAGTATGAAATCACTATAATCTAGAGAACGGAGACAACAAAGGTTCCTAACCTTTTTGACAATCATAATATGTAAGTGGAGGATGTAACTATGCAATAAAACAATATTGTCATATTTTTTTAATTTCACTCAAAATTTGTAGGTTAACCCCTACGAAAATAATGAATTTTTCGTTAAATGCTCTATATATTGAAGGTTATACTCTTTAATGTTGTTTTAAAATATTTAACCACATTCTACATTTGTATTAATGTATTCTAAACTATATGTCAAGGTACATGTACACCATTCTTATTTTAACAATTAATTTAGTTTAAATTAATATACTCCTTATATCAGTAGATTAACCAGTATGAAATCACTATTATCTAGAGAAACGGAGACAACAAAGGTTCCTAACCTCTTTGAATATCATAATATATATGTGGAGGATGTAACTATGCAATAAAACAATATTGTCATATTTTTTTAATTTCACTCAAAATTTGTAGGTTAACCCCTACTTAAAATATTGAATTTTTAGTTAAATGCTCTATATATTGAAGCTTATAATCTTTAATGTTGTTTAAAAATATTTAACCACATTCTACATTTGTATTAATGTATTGTAAACTATATTTCAAGGTACATGTAAACCATTCTAATTTTACACAAATAATGTAGTTTAAATTCATATACTGGTTATATAAGTAGATTAACAAGTATAAAATCACTATTATCTAGAGAAACGGAGAGAACAAAGGTTCCTAACCTCTTTGACAATCATAATATGTAAGTGAAGGATGTAACTATGCAATAAAACAATATTGTCATATTTTTTTTAATTTCACTCAAAATTTGTAGGTAACCCCTACGAAAATTTTGAATTTTTTGTTAAATGCTCTATATACTAAGCTTATAATCTTTAATGTTGTTTAACAATATTTAACCACATTCTACATTTGTATTAATGTATTCTAAACTATCTTTCAAAGTACATGTACACCATTCTAATTTTACACAAATAATATAGTTTAAATTCATATACCCTTATATAAGTAGATTAACAAGTATGAAATCACTATTATCTAGAGAAACAGAGAAAACAAAGGTTCCTAACCTCTTTGACAATCATAATATGTAAGTGGAGAATGAAACTATGCAATAAAACGATATTGTCATATTTTTTTAATTTCACTCAAAATTTGTATGTTAACCCCTACGAAAATAATGAATTTTTTGTTAAATGCTCTATATATTGAAGCTTATACTATTTAATGTTGTTTAAAAATATTTAACCACACTACATTTGTATTAATGTATTCTAAACTATCTTTCAAGGTACATGTACACCATTCTTATTTTAACAATTAATTTAGTTTAAATTCATATACTCTTATATAAGTAGATTAACAAGTATGAAATCACTATAATCTAGAAGCGGAGACAACAAAGGTTCCTAACCTTTTGACAATCATAATATGTAAGTGGAGGATGTAACTATGCAATAAAACAATATTGTCATATTTTTTAATTTCACTCAAAATTTGTAGGTTAACCCCTACTAAAATAATGAATTTTTGTTAAATGCTCTATATATTGAAGGTTATACTTTTAATGTTGTTTAAAATATTTAACCACATTCTACATTTGTATTAATGTATTCTAAACTATATGTCAAGGTACATGTACACCATTCTTATTTTAACAATTAATTTAGTTTAAATTAATATACTCCTTATATAAGTAGATTAACCAGTATGAAATCACTATTATCTAGAGAAACGGAGACAACAAAAGTTCATAACCTCTTTGAATATCATAATATATATGTGGAGGATGTAACTATGCAATAAAACAATATTATCATATTTTTTTAATTTCACTCAAAATTTGTAGGTTAACCCCTACGAAAATTTTGAAATTTTCGTTAAATGCTCTATATATTGAAGCTTATAATCTTTAATGTTGTTTAACAATATTTAACCACATTCTACATTTTTATTAATGTATTCTAAACTATCTTTCAAAGTACATGTACACCATTCTAATTTTACACAAATAATGTAGTTTAAATTCATATACTGGTTATATAAGTAGATTAACAAGTATGAAATCACTATTATCTAGAGAAACAGAGAAAACAAAGGTTCCTAACCTCTTTGACAATCATAATATGTAAGTGGAGGATGTAACTATGCAATAAAACGATATTGTCATATTTTTTTAATTTCACTCAAAATTTGTAGGTTAACCCCTACGAAAATAATGAATTTTTCGTTAAATGCTCTATATATTGAAGCTTATAATCTTTAATGTTGTTTAAAAATATTTAACCACATTCTACATTTGTATTAATGTATTCTAAACTATCTTTCAAGGTACATGTACACAATTCTTATTTTAACAATTAATTTAGTTTAAATTCTTATACTCCTTATATAAGTAGATTAACAAGTATGAAATCACTATTAACTAGAGAAACGGAGACAACAAAGGTTCCTAACCTCTTTGAATATCATAATATGTATGTGGAGGATGTAACTATGCAATAAAACAATATTGTCATATTTTTTAATTTCACTCAAAATTTGTAGGTTAACCCCTACTTAAAATAATGAATTTTTCGTTAAATGCTCTATATATTGAAGAATATAATCTTTAATGTTGTTTAACAATATTTAACCACATTCTACATTTGTATTAATGTATTCTAAACAATCTTACAAGGTATATGTACACAATTCTTATTTTAACAATTAATTTAGTTTAAATTCTTATACTCCTTATATAAGTAGATTAACAAGTATGAAATCACTATTAACTAGAGAAACGGAGACAACAAAGGTTCATAACCTCTTTGAATATCATAATATGTATGTGCAGAATGTAATTATGCTATAAAACAATATTGTCATATTTTTTAATTTCACTCAAAATTTGTATGTTAACCCCTACTTAAAATAATGAATTTTTCGTTAAATGCTCTATATATTGAAGATTATAATCTTTAATGTTGTTTAATAATATTTAACCACATTCTACATTTGTTTTAATGTATTCTAAACTATCTTTCAAGGTACATGTACACCATTCTAATTTTACACAAATAATATAGTTTAAATTCATATACTGGTTATATAAGTAGATTAACAAGTATAAAATCACTATTATCTAGAGAAACAGAAAAACAATGGTTCCTAACCTCTTGACAATCATAATATGTAAGTGGAGGATGTTACTATGCAATAAAACGATATTGTCATATTTTTTTAATTTCACTCAAAATTTGTAGGTTAACCCCTACGAAAATAATGAATTTTTCGTTAAATGCTCGATATATTGAAGCTTATACTCTTTAATGTTGTTTTAAAATATTTAACCACATTCTACATTTGCTTTAATGTATTCTAAACTATATTTCAAAGTACATGTACACCATTCTTATTTTTAACAATTAATTTAGTTTAAATTCATATACTCCTTATATAAGTAGATTAACAAGTATGAAATCACTATAATCTAGAGAAACGGAGACAACAAAGGTTCCTAACCTTTTTGACAATCATAATATGTAAGTGGAGGATGTAACTATGCAATAAAACAATATTGTCATATTTTTTTAATTTCACTCAAAATTTGTAGGTTAACCCTACGAAAATTTTGAAATTTTCGTTAAATACTCTATATATTGAAGCTTATAATCTTTAATGTTGTTTAAAAATATGTAACCACATTCTACATTTGTATTAATGTATTCTAAACTATCTGTCAAGGTACATGTACACCATTCTTATTTTAACAATTAATTTAGTTTAAATTAATATACTCCTTATATCAGTAGATTAACCAGTATGAAATCACTATTATCTAGAGAAACGGAGACAACAAAGGTTCCTAACCTCTTTGAATATCATAATATATATGTGGAGGATGTAACCATGCAATAAAACAATATTGTCATATTTTTTTAATTTCACTCAAAATTTGTAGGTTAACCCCTACGAAAATTTTGAAATTTTCGTTAAATACTCTATATATTGAAGCTTATAATCTTTAATGTTGTTTAAAAATATTTAACCACATTCTACATTTGTATTAATGTATTCTAAACTATATTTCAAGGTACATGTAAACCATTCTAATTTTACACAAATAATGTAGTTTAAATTCATATACTGGTTATATAAGTAGATTAACAAGTATAAAATCACTATTATCTAGAGAAACGGAGAGAACAAAGGTTCCTAACCTCTTTGACAATCATAATATGTAAGTGAAGGATGTAACTATGCATAAAACAATATTGTCATATTTTTTAATTTCACTCAAAATTTGTAGGTTAACCCCTACTTAAAATAATGAATTTTTCGTTAAATGCTCTATATACTAAGCTTATAATCTTTAATGTTGTTTAACAATATTTAACCACATTCTACATTTGTATTAATGTATTCTAAACTATCTTTCAAAGTACATGTACACCATTCTAATTTTACACAAATAATATAGTTTAAATTCATATACTCCTATATAAGTAGATTAACAAGTATGAAATCACTATTATCTAGAGAAACAGAGAAAACAAAGGTTCCTAACCTCTTTGACAATCATAATATGTAAGTGGAGAATGTAACTATGCAATAAAATGATATTGTCATATTTTTTTAATTTCACTCAAAATTTGTATGTTAACCCCTACGAAAATAATGAATTTTTCGTTAAATGCTCTATATATTGAAGCTTATACTATTTAATGTTGTTTAAAAATATTTAACCACACTACATTTGTATTAATGTATTCTAAACTATCTTTCAAGGTACATGTACACCATTCTTATTTTAACAATTAATTTAGTTTAAATTCATATACCTTATATAAGTAGATTAACAAGTATGAAATCACTATAATCTAGAGAACGGAGACAACAAAGGTTCCTAACCTTTTGACAATCATAATATGTAAGTGGAGGATATAACTATGCAATAAAACAATATTGTCATATTTTTTAATTTCACTCAAAATTTGTAGGTTAACCCTACGAAAATAATGAATTTTTCGTTAAATGCTCTATATATTGAAGGTTATACTCTTTAATGTTGTTTAAAATATTTAACCACATTCTACATTTGTATTAATGTATTCTAAACTATCTGTCAAGGTACATGTACACCATTCTTATTTTAACAATTAATTTAGTTTAAATTAATATACTCCTTATATAAGTAGATTAACCAAGATGAAATCACTATTATCTAGAGAAACGGAGACAACAAAAGTTCATAACCTCTTTGAATATCATAATATATATGTGGAGGATGTAACTATGCAATAAAACAATATTGTCATATTTTTTAATTTCACTCAAAATTTGTAGGTTAACCCCTACTAAAATTTTGAAATTTTAGATAAATGCTCTATATATTGAAGCTTATAATCTTTAATGTTGTTTAAAATATTTAACCACATTCTACATTTTATTAATGTATTCTAAACTATCTTTCAAAGTACATGTACACCATTCTAATTTTACACAAATAATGTAGTTTAAATTCATATCTTGGTTATATAAGTAGATTAACAAGTATGAAATCACTATTATCTAGAGAAACTGAGAAAACAAAGGTTCCTAACCTCTTTGACAATCATAATATGTAAGTGGAGAATGTAACTATGCAATAAAATGATATTGTCATATTTTTTAATTTCACTCAAAATTTGTAGGTTAACCCTACGAAAATAATGAATTTTTAGTTAAATGCTCTATATATTGAAGCTTATACTCTTTAATGTTGTTTAAAAATATTTAACCACATTCTACATTTGTATTAATGTATTCTAAACTATCTTTCAAGGTACATGTACACCATTCTTATTTTAACAATTAATTTAGTTTAAATTAATATACCCTTATATAAGTAGATTAACAAGTATGAAATCACTATTATCTAGAAGCGGAGACAACAAAAGTTCATAACCTCTTTGAATATCATAATATATATGTGGAGGATGTAACCATGCAATAAAACAATATTGTCATATTTTTTAATTTCACTCAAAATTTGTAGGTTAACCCTACGAAAATATTGAATTTTTAGTTAAATGCTCTATATATTGAAGCTTATAATCTTTAATGTTGTTTTAAAAATATTTAACCACATTCTACATTTGTATTAATGTATTCTAAACTATCTTTCAAGGTACATGTAAACCATTCTAATTTTACACAAATAATGTAGTTTAAATTCATATCTTGGTTATATAAGTAGATTAACAAGTATAAAATCACTATTATCTAGAAGCGGAGACAACAAAGGTTCCTAACCTCTTTGACAATCATAATATGTAAGTGAAGGATGTAACTATGCAATAAAACAATATTGTCATATTTTTTAATTTCACTCAAAATTTGTAGGTTAACCCTACGAAAATATTGAATTTTTAGTTAAATGCTCTATATATTGAAGCTTATAATCTTTAATGTTGTTTAACAATATTTAACCACATTCTACATTTGTATTAATGTATTCTAAACTATCTTTCAAAGTACATGTACACCATTCTAATTTTACACAATTAATTTAGTTTAAATTCATATCTTGGTTATATAAGTAGATTAACAAGTATGAAATCACTATTATCTAGAGAAACAGAAAACAAAGGTTCCTAACCTCTTTGACAATCATAATATGTAAGTGGAGAATGTAACTATGCAATAAAATGATATTGTCATATTTTTTAATTTCACTCAAAATTTGTATGTTAACCCTACGAAAATAATGAATTTTTAGTTAAATGCTCTATATATTGAAGCTTATACTATTTAATGTTGTTTTAAAAATATTTAACCACACTACATTTGTATTAATGTATTCTAAACTATCTTTCAAGGTACATGTACACCATTCTTATTTTAACAATTAATTTAGTTTAAATTCATATACTCCTATATAAGTAGATTAACAAGTATGAAATCACTATAATCTAGAGAAACGGAGACAACAAAGGTTCCTAACCTTTTGACAATCATAATATGTAAGTGGAGGATATAACTATGCAATAAAACAATATTGTCATATTTTTTAATTTCACTCAAAATTTGTAGGTTAACCCTACGAAAATATTGAATTTTTAGTTAAATGCTCTATATATTGAAGGTTATACTCTTTAATGTTGTTTAAAATATTTAACCACATTCTACATTTGTATTAATGTATTCTAAACTATCTGTCAAGGTACATGTACACCATTCTTATTTTAACAATTAATTTAGTTTAAATTAATATACTCCTTATATAAGTAGATTAACCAGTATGAAATCACTATTATCTAGAAGCGGAGACAACAAAGGTTCATAACCTCTTTGAATATCATAATATATATGTGGAGGATGTAACTATGCAATAAAAAAATATTATCATATTTTTTTAATTTCACTCAAAATTTGTAGGTTAACCCCTATGAAAATTTTGAAATTTTCGTTAAATGCTCTATATATTGAAGCTTATAATCTTTAATGTTGTTTAACAATATTTAACCACATTCTACATTTTTATTAATGTATTCTAAACTATCTTTCAAAGTACATGTACACCATTCTAATTTTACACAAATAATGTAGTTTAAATTCATATACTGGTTATATAAGTAGATTAACAAGTATGAAATCACTATTATCTAGAGAAACTGAGAAAACAAAGGTTCCTAACCTCTTTGACAATCATAATATGTAAGTGGAGGATATAACTATGCAATAAAACGATATTGTCATATTTGTTTTAATTTCACTCAAAATTTGTAGGTTAACCCCTACGAAAATAATGAATTTTTCGTTAAATGCGCTATATATTGAAGCTTATAATCTTTAATGTTGTTTAAAAATATTTAACCACATTCTACATTTGTATTAATGTATTCTAAACTATCTTACAAGGTACATGTACACAATTCTTATTTTTAACAATTAATTTAGTTTAAATTCTTATACTCCTTATATAAGTAGATTAACAAGTATGAAATCACTATTAACTAGAGAAACGGAGACAACAAAGGTTCCTAACTTCTTTGAATATCATAATATGTATGTGCAGAATGTAATTATGCAATAAATTAATATTGTCATATTTTTTTAATTTCACTCAAAATTTGTAGGTTAACCCCTACGAAAATATTGAATTTTTCGTTAAATGCTCTATATATTGAAGAATATAATCTTTAATGTTGTTTAACAATATTTAACCACATTCTACATTTGTATTAATGTATTCTAAACAATCTTACAAGGTACATGTACACAATTCTTATTTTAACAATTAATTTAGTTTAAATTAATATACTCCTATATAAGTAGATTAACAAGTATGAAATCACTATTAACTAGAGAAACGGAGACAACAAAGGTTCATAACCTCTTTGAATATCATAATATGTATGTGCAGAATGTAATTATGCAATAAATTAATATTGTCATATTTTTTAATTTCACTCAAAATTTGTAGGTTAACCCTACGAAAATATTGAATTTTTAGTTAAATGCTCTATATATTGAAGATTATAATCTTTAATGTTGTTTAACAATATTTAACCACATTCTACATTTGTATTAATGTATTCTAAAATATCTTTCAAGGTACATGTACACCATTCTAATTTTACACAAATAATATAGTTTAAATTCATATACTTGGTTATATAAGTAGATTAACAAGTATGAAATCACTATTATCTAGAGAAACAGAAAACAAAGGTTCCTAACCTCTTTGACAATCATAATATGTAAGTGGAGAATGTAACTATGCAATAAAACGATATTGTCATATTTGTTTTAATTTCACTCAAAATTTGTAGGTTAACCCCTACGAAAATAATGAATTTTTCGTTAAATGCTCTATATATTAAAGCTTATACTCTTTAATGTTGTTTAAAAATATTTAACCACATTCTACATTTGTATTAATGTATTCTAAACTATATTTCAAGGTACATGTACACCATTCTAATTTTACACAAATAATGTAGTTTAAATTCATATACTGGTTATATAAGTAGATTAACAAGTATGAAATCACTATTATCTAGAGAAACTGAGAAAACAAAGGTTCCTAACCTCTTTGACAATCATAATATGTAAGTGGAGGATATAACTATGCAATAAAACGATATTGTCATATTTGTTTTAATTTCACTCAAAATTTGTAGGTTAACCCCTACGAAAATAATGAATTTTTCGTTAAATGCGCTATATATTGAAGCTTATAATCTTTAATGTTGTTTAAAAATATTTAACCACATTCTACATTTGTATTAATGTATTCTAAACTATCTTACAAGGTACATGTACACAATTCTTATTTTTAACAATTAATTTAGTTTAAATTCTTATACTCCTTATATAAGTAGATTAACAAGTATGAAATCACTATTAACTAGAGAAACGGAGACAACAAAGGTTCCTAACTTCTTTGAATATCATAATATGTATGTGCAGAATGTAATTATGCAATAAATTAATATTGTCATATTTTTTTAATTTCACTCAAAATTTGTAGGTTAACCCCTACGAAAATATTGAATTTTTCGTTAAATGCTCTATATATTGAAGATTATAATCTTTAATGTTGTTTAACAATATTTAACCACATTCTACATTTGTATTAATGTATTCTAAAATATCTTTCAAGGTACATGTACACCATTCTAATTTTACACAAATAATATAGTTTAAATTCATATACTGGTTATATAAGTAGATTAACAAGTATGAAATCACTATTATCTAGAGAAACAGAAAAAACAAAGGTTCCTAACCTCTTTGACAATCATAATATGTAAGTGGAGAATGTAACTATGCAATAAAACGATATTGTCATATTTGTTTTAATTTCACTCAAAATTTGTAGGTTAACCCCTACGAAAATAATTAATTTTTCGTTAAATGCTCGATATATTAAAGCTTATACTCTTTAATGTTGTTTAAAAATATTTAACCACATTTTATATTTGTATTAATGTATTCTAAACTATATTTCAAGGTACATGTACACCATTCTTATTTTTAACAATTAGTTTAGTTTAAATTCATATACTCCTTATATAAGTAGATTAACAAGTATGAAATCACTATAATCTAGAGAACGGAGACAACAAAGGTTCCTAACCTTTTGACAATCATAATATGTAAGTGGAGGATGTAACTATGCAATAAAACAATATTGTCATATTTTTTAATTTCACTCAAAATTTGTAGGTTAACCCCTACTAAAATAATGAATTTTTAGTTAAATGCTCTATATATTGAAGGTTATACTTTTTAATGTTGTTTAAAAATATTTAACCACATTCTACATTTGTATTAATGTATTCTAAACTATCTGTCAAGGTACATGTACACCATTCCTATTTTAACAATTAATTTAGTTTAAATTAA
This sequence comes from Brassica carinata, assembly GCA_016771965.1. Lineage (NCBI taxonomy): Eukaryota > Viridiplantae > Streptophyta > Magnoliopsida > Brassicales > Brassicaceae > Brassica > Brassica carinata. Next base: position 47,641 of record JAAMPC010001633.1, read on the forward strand.
TATACTCATATATAAGTAGATTAACAAGTATGAAATCACTATAATCTAGAGAAACGGAGACAACAAAGGTTCCTAACCTCTTTGAATATCATAATATATATGTGGAGGATGTAACCATGCAATAAAACAATATTGTCATATTTTTTTAATTTCACTCAAAATTTGTAGGTTAACCCCTACGAAAATTTTGAAATTTTCGTTAAATACTATATATATTGAAGCTTATAATCTTTAATGTTGTTTAAAAATATTTAACCACATTCTACATTTGTATTAATGTATTCTAAACTATCTTTCAAGGTACATGTAAACCATTTTAATTTTACACAAATAATGTAGTTTAAATTCATATACTTCTTATATAAGTAGATTAACAAGTATGAAATCACTATTATCTAGAGAAACGGAGAGAACAAAGGTTCCAAACCTCTTTGACAATCATAATATGTAAGTGAAGGATGTAACTATGCAATAAAACAATATTGTCATATTTTTTTAATTTCACTCAAAATTTGTAGGTTAACCCCTACTTAAAATTTTGAATTTTTTGTTAAATGCTCTATATATTAAGCTTATAATCTTTAATGTTGTTTAACAATATTTAACCACATTCTACATTTGTATTAATGTATTCTAAACTATCTTTCAAAGTACATGTACACCATTCTAATTTTACACAAATAATATAGTTTAAATTCATATACTGGTTATATAAGTAGATTAACAAGTATGAAATCACTATTATCTAGAGAAACAGAGAAAACAAAGGTTCCTAACCCTTTGACAATCATAATATGTAAGTGGAGAATGTAACTATGCAATAAAACGATATTGTCATATTTTTTTAATTTCACTCAAAATTTGTAGGTTAACCCCCTACGAAAATAATGAATTTTTCGTTAAATGCTCTATATATTGAAGCTTGTACTATTTAATGTTGTTTAAAAATATTTAACCACATTCTACATTTGTATTAATGTATTCTAAACTATCTTTCAAGGTACATGTATACCATTCTTATTTTAACAATTAATTTAGTTTAAATTCATATACTTCTTATATAAGTAGATTAACAAGTATGAAATCACTATAATCTAGAGAACGGAGACAACAAAGGTTCCTAACCTCTTTGACAATCATAATATGTAAGTGGAGGATGTAACTATGCAATAAAAAATATTGTCATATTTTTTAATTTCACTCAAAATTTGTAGGTTAACCCCTACAAATTAATGAATTTTTCGCTAAATGCTCTATATATTGAAGGTTATACTCTTTAATGTTGTTTAAAAATATTTAACCACATTCTACATTTGTATTAATGTATTCTAAACTATCTTTCAAGGTACATGTACACCATTCTTATTTTAACAATTAATTTAGTTTAAATTCATATACCTTATATAAGTAGATTAACAAGTATGAAATCACTATTATCTAGAGAAACGGAGACAACAAAGGTTCCTAACCTTTTGACAATCATAATATGTAAGTGGAGAATGTAACTATGCAATAAAACAATATTGTCATATTTTTTAATTTCACTCAAAATTTGTAGGTTAACCCCTACTTAAAATTTTGAAATTTTCGTAAATGCTCTATATATTGAAGCTTATAATCTTTAATGTTGTTTAAAAATATTTAACCACATTCTACATTTGTATTAATGTATTCTAAACTATCTTTCAAGGTACATGTAAACCATTTTAATTTTACACAAATAATGTAGTTTAAATTCATATACTGGTTATATAAGTAGATTAACAAGTATGAAATCACTATTATCTAGAGAAACGGAGAGAACAAAGGTTCCAAACCTCTTTGACAATCATAATATGTAAGTGAAGGATGTAACTATGCAATAAAACAATATTGTCATATTTTTTTAATTTCACTCAAAATTTGTAGGTTAACCCCTACGAAAATTTTGAATTTTTTGTTAAATGCTCTATATATTAAGCTTATAATCTTTAATGTTGTTTAACAATATTTAACCACATTCTACATTTGTATTAATGTATTCTAAACTATCTTTCAAAGTACATGTACACCATTCTAATTTTACACAAATAATATAGTTTAAATTCATATACTGTTTATATAAGTAGATTAACAAGTATGAAATCACTATTATCTAGAGAAACAGAGATAACAAAGGTTCCTAACCTCTTTGACAATCATAATATGTAAGTGGAGAATGTAACTATGCAATAAAACGATATTGTCATATTTTTTTAATTTCACTCAAAATTTGTAGGTTAACCCCCTACGAAAATAATGAATTTTTCGTTAAATGCTCTATATATTGAAGCTTGTACTATTTAATGTTGTTTAAAAATATTTAACCACATTCTACATTTGTATTAATGTATTCTAAACTATCTTTCAAGGTACATGTATACCATTCTTATTTTTAACAATTGATTTTAGTTTAAATTCATATACTTCTTATATAAGTAGATTAACAAGTATGAAATCACTATAATCTAGAGAAACGGAGACAACAAAGGTTCCTAACCTTTTTGACAATCATAATATGTAAGTGGAGGATGTAACTATGCAATAAAACAATATTGTCATATTTTTTTAATTTCACTCAAAATTTGTAGGTTAACCCCTACGAAATTAATGAATTTTTCGTTAAATGCTCTATATATTGAAGGTTATACTCTTTAATGTTGTTTAAAAATATTTAACCACATTCTACATTTGTATTAATGTATTCTAAACTATCTGTCAAGGTACATGTACACCATTCTTATTTTAACAATTAATTTAGTTTAAATTAATATACTCCTTATATAAGTAGATTAACCAGTATGAAATCACTATTATCTAGAGAAACGGAGACAACAAAGGTTCCTAACCTTTTTGAAAATCATAATATGTAAGTGGAGAATGTAACCATGCAATAAAACAATATTGTCATATTTTTTTAATTTCACTCAAAATTTGTAGGTTAACCCCTACGAAAATTTTGAAATTTTCGTTAAATACTCTATATATTGAAGCTTATAATCTTTAATGTTGTTTAAAAATATTTAACCACATTCTACATTTGTATTAATGTATTCTAAACTATCTTTCAAGGTACATGTAAACCATTCTAATTTTACACAAATAATGTAGTTTAAATTCATATACTGGTTATATAAGTAGATTAACAAGTATGAAATCACTATTATCTAGAGAAACAGAGAGAACAAAGGTTCCTAACCTCTTTGACAATCATAATATGTAAGTGAAGGATGTAACTATGCAATAAAACAATATTGTCATATTTTTTTAATTTCACTAAAAATTTGTAGGTTAACCCCTACGAAAATTTTGAAATTTTCGTTAAATACTCTATATATTGAAGCTTATAATCTTTAATGTTGTTTAAAAATATTTAACCACATTCTACATTTGTATTAATGTATTCTAAACTATCTTTCAAGGTACATGTACATCATTCTTATTTTTAACAATTAATTTAGTTTAAATTCATATACTCCTTATATAAGTAGATTAACAAGTATGAAATCACTATTATCTAGAGAAACGGAGACAACAAAGGTTCCTAACCTTTTTGAAAATCATAATATGTAAGTGGAGGATGTAACTATGCAATAAAACAATATTGTCATATTTTTTTAATTTCACTCAAAATTTGTAGGTTAACCCCTACAAAATTATTGAATTTTTCGTTAAATGCTCTATATACTAAAGCTTATACTCTTTAATGTTGTTTAAAAATATTTAACCACATTCTAAATTTGTATTAATGTATTCTAAACTATCTTTCAAGGTACATGTACACCATCTTATTTTTAATAATTAATTTAGTTTAAATTCATATACTCCTTATATAAGTAGATTAACAAGTATGAAATCACTATAATCTAGAGAAACGGAGACAACAAAGGTTCCTAACCTTTTTGACAATCATAATATGTAAGTGGAGGATGTAACTATGCAATAAAACAATATTGTCATATTTTTTTAATTTCACTCAAAATTTGTAGGTTAACCCCTACGAAAATATTGAATTTTTCGTTAAATGCTCTATATATTGAAGATTATAATCTATAATGTTGTTTAACAATATTTAACCACATTCTACATTTGTATTAATGTATTCTAAACTATCTTTCAAGGTACATGTACACCATTCTTATTTTTAACAATTAATTTAGTTTAAATTCATATACTCCTTATATAAGTAGATTAACAAGTATGAAATCACTATTATCTAGAGAACGGAGACAACAAAGGTTCCTAACCTTTTGAAAATCATAATATGTAAGTGGAGGATGTAACTATGCAATAAAACAATATTGTCATATTTTTTAATTTCACTCAAAATTTGTAGGTTAACCCCTACAAAATTATTGAATTTTTCGTTAAATGCTCTATATACTAAAGCTTATACTCTTTAATGTTGTTTAAAAATATTTAACCACATTCTAAATTTGTATTAATGTATTCTAAACTATCTTTCAAGGTACATGTACACCATCTTATTTTTAATAATTAATTTAGTTTAAATTCATATACCTTATATAAGTAGATTAACAAGTATGAAATCACTATAATCTAGAGAAACGGAGACAACAAAGGTTCCTAACCTTTTTGACAATCATAATATGTAAGTGGAGGATGTAACTATGCAATAAAACAATATTGTCATATTTTTTTAATTTCACTCAAAATTTGTAGGTTAACCCCTACGAAAATATTGAATTTTTCGTTAAATGCTCTATATATTGAAGATTATAATCTATAATGTTGTTTAACAATATTTAACCACATTCTACATTTGTATTAATGTATTCTAAACTATCTTTCAAGGTACATGTACACCATTCGAATTTTACACCAATAATATAGTTTAAATTCATATACTAGTTATATAAGTAGATTAACAAGTATGAAATCACTATTATCTAGAAAAACGAAGACAACAAAGGTTCCTAACCTCTTTGAATATCATAATATGTATGTGCAGAATGTAATTATGCAATAAAACAATATTGTCATATTTTTTAAATTTCATTCAAAATTTGTAGGTTAACCCCTACAAAAATATTGAATTTTTCGTTAAATGCTCTATATACTAAAGCTTATACTCTTTAATGTTGTTTAACAATATTTAACCACATTCTACATTTGTATTAATGTATTCTAAACTATCTTTCAAGGTACATGTACACCATTCTAATTTTACACCAATAATATAGTTTAAATTCAAATACTGGTTATATAAGTAGATTAACAAGTATGAAATCACTATTATCTAGAAAAACGAAGACAACAAAGGTTCCTAACCTCTTTGAATATCATAATATATATGTGGAGGATGTAACTATGCATAAAACAATATTGTCATATTTTTTAATTTCACTCAAAATTTGTAGGTTAACCCCTACTAAAATATTGAATTTTTCGCTAAATGCTCTATATATTGAAGCTTATAATCTTTAATGTTGTTTAACAATATTTAACCATATTCTACATTTGTATTAATGTATTATCAACTATCTTTCAAGGTACATGTACACCATTCTAATTTTACACCAATAATATAGTTTAAATTCAAATACTGGTTATATAAGTAGATTAACAAGTATGAAATCACTATTATCTAGAAAAACGAAGACAACAAAGGTTCCTAACCTCTTTGAATATCATAATATATATGTGGAGGATGTAACTATGCAATAAAACAATATTGTCATATTTTTTTAATTTCACTCAAAATTTGTAGGTTAACCTCTACGAAAATTTTTAAATTTTCGGTAAATGCTCTATATATTGAAGCTTATAATCTTTAATGTTGTTTAACAATATTTAACCATATTCTACATTTGTATTAATGTATTATCAACTATCTTTCAAGGTACATGTACACCATTCTAATTTTACCCAAATAATATAGTTTAAATTCATATACTTGTTATCTAAGTAGATTAACAAGTATGAAATCACTATTATCTAGAGAAATTGAGAAAACAAAGGTTCCTAACCTCTTTGACAATCATAGTATGTAAGTGGAGGATGTAACTATGCAATAAAACGATATTGTCATATTTTTTTAATTTCACTCAAAATTTGTAGGTTAACCCCTACGAAAATAATGAGCTTTTCGTTAAATGCTCTATATATTGAACCTTATACTCTTGAATGTTGTTTAAAAATATTTAACCACATTCTACATTTTTATTAATGTATTTTAAACTATCTTTCAAGGTACATGTACACCATTCTTATTTTTAACAATTAATTTAGTTTAAATTCATATACTCCTTATATAAGTAGATTAACAAGTATGAAATCACTATTATCTAGAGAAACTGAGACAACAAAGGTTCCTAACGTCTTTGAATATCATAATATGTATGTGCAGAATGTAATTACGCAATAAAAAATATTGTCATATTTTTTTAATTTCACTCAAAATTTGTAGGTTAACCCCTACAAAAATATTGAATTTTTCGTTAAATGCTATACATACTAAAGCTTATACTCTTTAATGTTGTTTAAAAATATTTAACCACATTCTACATTTGTATTAATGTATTCTAAACTATATTTCAAGGTACATGTACACCATTCCTATTTTTAACAATTAATTTAGTTTAAATTCATATACTCCTTATATAAGTAGATTAACAAGTATGAAATCACTATAATCTAGAGAAACGGAGACAACAAATGTTCCTAACCTTTTTGACAATCATAATATGTAAGTGGAGGATGTAACTATGCAATAAAACAATATTGTCATATTTTTTTAATTTCACTCAAAATTTGTTGGTTAACCCCTACAAAAATATTGAATTTTTCGTTAAATGCTCTATATACTAAAGCTTATGCTCTTTAATGTTGTTTAACAATATTTAACCACATTCTACATTTGTATTAATGTATTCTAAACTATCTTTCAAGGTACATGTACACCATTCTAATTTTACACAATTAATTTAGTTTAAATTCATATACTGGTTATATAAGTAGATTAACCAGTATGAAATCACTATTATCTAGAGAAACGGAGAGAACAAAGGTTCCTAACCTCTTTGACAATCATAATATTTAAGTGGAGGATGTAACTATGCAATAAAACAATACTGTCATATTTTTTTAATTTCACTCAAAATTTGTAGGTTAACCCATACGAAAATTATGAAATTTTCGGTAAATGCTCTATATATTGAAGCTTATAATCTTTAATGTTGTTTAACAATATTTAACCATATTCTACATTTGTATTAATGTATTCTAAACTATATTTCAAGGTACATGTGCACCATCTTATTTTTAACAATTAATTTAGTTTAAATTCATATACTCCTTATATAAGTAGATTAACAAGTATGAAATTACTATTATCTAGAGAAACAGAGAAAACAAAGGTTTCTAACCTCTTTGACAATCATAGTATGTAAGTGGAGGATGTAACTATGCAATAAAACGATATTGTCATATTTTTTTAATTTCACTCAAAATTTGTAGGTTAACCCGTACGAAAATAATGAATTTTTCGTTAAATGCTCTATATATTGAAGCTTATACTCTTTAATGTTTTTTAAAAATATTTAACCACATTCTACATTTGTATTAATGTATTCTAAACTATCTTTCAAGGTACATGTACACCATTCTTATTTTTAACAATTAATTTAGTTTAAATTCATATACTCCCTATATAAGTAGATTAACAAGTATGAAATCACTATTATCTAGAGAAACTGAGACAACAAAGGTTCCTAACCTCTTTGAATATCATAATATGTATGTGCAGAATGTAATTACGCAATAAAACAATATTGACATATTTTTTTAATTTCTCTCAAAATTTGTAGGTTAACCCCTACGAAAATATTGAAATTTTCGTTAAATGCTCTATATATTGAAGATTATAATCTTTAATGTTGTTTAACAATATTTAACCACATTCTACATTAATATTAATGTATTCTAAACTATCTTTCAAGGTACATGTTCACCTTTCTAATTTTACACAATTAATTTAGTTTAAATTCATATACTCGTTATATAAGTAGATTAACCAGTATGAAATCACTATTATCTAGAAAAACAGAGAGAACAAAGGTTCCTAACCTCTTTGACAATCATAATATGTAAGTGGAGGATGTAACTATGCAATAAAACAATATTGTCATATTTTTTTAATTTCACTCAAAATTGGTAGGTTAACCCCTACGAAAATTTTGAAATTTTCGGTAAATGCTCTATATATTAAGCTTATAATCTTTAATGTTGTTTAACAATATTTAACCACATTCTACATTTTTATTAATGTATTCTAAACTATCTTTCAAGGTACATGTACACCATTCTAATTTTACACAAATTATATAGTTTAAATTCATATACTGTTATATAAGTAGATTAACAAGTATGAAATCACTATTATCTAGAGAAACAGAGAAAACAAAGGTTCCTAACCTCTTTGACAATCATAATATGTAAGTGGAGAATGTAACTTGCAATAAAACGATATTGTCATATTTTTTTAATTTACTCAAAATTTGTAGGTCCCTACGAAAATAATGAATTTTTCGTTAAATGCTCTATATATTGAAGTTTATACTATTTAATGTTGTTTAAAAATATTTAACCACATTCTACATTTGTATTAATGTATTCTAAACTATCTTTCAAGGTACATGTACACCATTCTTATTTTTAACAATTAATTTAGTTTAAATTCATATACTCTTATATAAGTAGATTAACAAGTATGAAATCACTATAATCTAGAGAAACGGAGACAACAAAGGTTCCTAACCTTTTGACAATCATAATATGTAAGTGGAGGATGTAACAATGCAATAAAACAATATTGTCATATTTTTTAATTTCACTCAAAATTTGTAGGTTAACCCCTACTTAAATTAATGAATTTTTCGTTAAATGCTCTATATATTGAAGGTTATACTCTTTAAAGTTGTTTAAAAATATTTAACCACATTCTACATTTGTATTAATGTATTCTAAACTACCTGTCAAGGTACATGTACACCATTCTTATTTTTAACAATTAATTTAGTTTAAATTAATATACTCCTTATATAAGTAGATTAACTAGTATGAAATCACTATTATCTAGAGAAACGGAGACAACAAATGTTCCTAACCTCTTTGAATATCATAATATATATGTGGAGGATGTAACTATGAAATAAAACAATATTGTCATATTTTTTAATTTCACTCAAAAATTGTAGGTCAACCCCTATGAAAATTTTGAAATTTTCGTTAAATGCTCTATATATTGAAGATTATAATCTTTAATGTTGTTTAACAATATTTAACCACATTCTACATTAATATTAATGTATTCTAAACTATCTTTCAAGGTACATGTTCACCTTTCTAATTTTACACAATTAATTTAGTTTAAATTCATATACTCGTTATATAAGTAGATTAACCAGTATGAAATCACTATTATCTAGAAAAACAGAGAGAACAAAGGTTCCTAACCTCTTTGACAATCATAATATGTAAGTGGAGGATGTAACTATGCAATAAAACAATATTGTCATATTTTTTTAATTTCACTCAAAATTGGTAGGTTAACCCCTACGAAAATTTTGAAATTTTCGGTAAATGCTCTATATATTAAGCTTATAATCTTTAATGTTGTTTAACAATATTTAACCACATTCTACATTTTTATTAATGTATTCTAAACTATCTTTCAAGGTACATGTACACCATTCTAATTTTACACAAATTATATAGTTTAAATTCATATACTGGTTATATAAGTAGATTAACAAGTATGAAATCACTATTATCTAGAGAAACAGAGAAAACAAAGGTTCCTAACCTCTTTGACAATCATAATATGTAAGTGGAGAATGTAACTTGCAATAAAACGATATTGTCATATTTTTTTAATTTACTCAAAATTTGTAGGTCCCTACGAAAATAATGAATTTTTCGTTAAATGCTCTATATATTGAAGTTTATACTATTTAATGTTGTTTAAAAATATTTAACCACATTCTACATTTGTATTAATGTATTCTAAACTATCTTTCAAGGTACATGTACACCATTCTTATTTTTAACAATTAATTTAGTTTAAATTCATATACTCCTTATATAAGTAGATTAACAAGTATGAAATCACTATAATCTAGAGAAAAGGAGACAACAAAGGTTCCTAACCTTTTTGACAATCATAATATGTAAGTGGAGGATGTAACAATGCAATAAAACAATATTGTCATATTTTTTTAATTTCACTCAAAATTTGTAGGTTAACCCCTACTTAAAATAATGAATTTTTCGTTAAATGCTCTATATATTGAAGGTTATACTCTTTAAAGTTGTTTAAAAATATTTAACCACATTCTACATTTGTATTAATGTATTCTAAACTACCTGTCAAGGTACATGTACACCATTCTTATTTTTAACAATTAATTTAGTTTAAATTAATATACTCATATATAAGTAGATTAACTAGTATGAAATCACTATTATCTAGAGAAACGGAGACAACAAATGTTCCTAACCTCTTTGAATATCATAATATATATGTGGAGGATGTAACTATGAAATAAAACAATATTGTCATATTTTTTAATTTCACTCAAAAATTGTAGGTCAACCCCTATGAAAATTTTGAAATTTTCGTAAATGCTCTATATATTGAAGATTATAATCTTTAATGTTGTTTAACAATATTTAACCACATTCTACATTAATATTAATGTATTCTAAACTATCTTTCAAGGTACATGTTCACCTTTCTAATTTTACACAATTAATTTAGTTTAAATTCATATACTGCTATATAAGTAGATTAACCAAGATGAAATCACTATTATCTAGAGAAACAGAGAGAACAAAGGTTCCTAACCTCTTTGACAATCATAATATGTAAGTGGAGGATGTAACTATGCAATAAAACAATATTGTCATATTTTTTAATTTCACTCAAAATTGGTAGGTTAACCCCTACTAAAATTTTGAAATTTTCTAAATGCTCTATATATTAAGCTTATAATCTTTAATGTTGTTTAACAATATTTAACCACATTCTACATTTTTATTAATGTATTCTAAACTATCTTTCAAGGTACATGTACACCATTCTAATTTTACACAAATTATATAGTTTAAATTCATATACTGGTTATATAAGTAGATTAACAAGTATGAAATCACTATTATCTAGAGAAACAGAGAAAACAAAGGTTCCTAACCTCTTTGACAATCATAATATGTAAGTGGAGAATGTAACTTGCAATAAAACGATATTGTCATATTTTTTAATTTACTCAAAATTTGTAGGTCCCTACTTAAAATAATGAATTTTTCGTTAAATGCTCTATATATTGAAGTTTATACTATTTAATGTTGTTTAAAAATATTTAACCACATTCTACATTTGTATTAATGTATTCTAAACTATCTTTCAAGGTACATGTACACCATTCTTATTTTTAACAATTAATTTAGTTTAAATTCATATACTCCTTATATAAGTAGATTAACAAGTATGAAATCACTATAATCTAGAGAAAAGGAGACAACAAAGGTTCCTAACCTTTTTGACAATCATAATATGTAAGTGGAGGATGTAACAATGCAATAAAACAATATTGTCATATTTTTTTAATTTCACTCAAAATTTGTAGGTTAACCCCTACGAAATTAATGAATTTTTCGTTAAATGCTCTATATATTGAAGGTTATACTCTTTAAAGTTGTTTAAAAATATTTAACCACATTCTACATTTGTATTAATGTATTCTAAACTACCTGTCAAGGTACATGTACACCATTCTTATTTTAACAATTAATTTAGTTTAAATTAATATACTCCTTATATAAGTAGATTAACTAGTATGAAATCACTATTATCTAGAGAAACGGAGACAACAAATGTTCCTAACCTCTTTGAATATCATAATATATATGTGGAGGATGTAACTATGAAATAAAACAATATTGTCATATTTTTTTAATTTCACTCAAAAATTGTAGGTCAACCCCTATGAAAATTTTGAAATTTTCGTTAAATGCTCTATATATTGAAGCTTATAACCTTTAATGTTGTTTAACAATATTTAACCACATTGTACATTTGTATTAATGTATTCTAAACTATCTTTCAAGCTACATGAACACCATTCTAATTTTACACAAATAATGTAGTTTAAATTCATATACTGGTTATATAAGTAGATTAACTAGTATGAAATCACTATTATCTAGAGAAACAGAGAAAACAAAGGTTCCTAACCTCTTTGATAATCATAATATGTAAGTGGAGGATGTAACTATGCAATAAAACGATATTGACATATTTTTTTAATTTCACTGAAAATTTGTAGGTTAACCCCTACGAAAATAATGAATTTTTCGTTAAATGCTCTATATATTGAAACTTATACTCTTTAATGTTGTTTAAAAATATTTAACCACATTCTACATTTGTATTAATGTATTCTAAACTATCTTACATGGTACATGTACACAATTCTTATTTTTAACAATTAATTTAGTTTAAATTCTTATACTCCTTATATAAGTAGATTAACATGTATGAAATCACTATTAACTAGGGAAATGGAGACAACAAAGGTTCCTAACGTCTTTGAATATCATAATATGTATGTCCAGAATGTAATTACGCAATAAAAAATATTGTCATATTTTTTTAATTTCACTCAAAATTTGTAGGTCAACCCCTACAAAAATATTGAATTTTTCGTTAAATGCTCTACATACTAAAGCTTATACTCTTTAATGTTGTTTAAAAATATTTAACCACATTCTACATTTGTATTAATGTATTCTAAACTATATTTCAAGGTACATGTACACCATTCCTATTTTTAACAATTAATTTAGTTTAAATTCATATACTCCTTATATAAGTAGATTAACAAGTATGAAATCACTATAATCTAGAGAAACGGAGACAACAAAGGTTCCTAACCTTTTTGACAATCATAATATGTAAGTGGAGGAGGTAACTATGCAATAAAACAATATTTTCATATTTTTTTAATTTCACTCAAAATTTGTTGGTTAACCCCTACAAAAATATTGAATTTTTCGTTAAATGCTCTATATACTAAAGCTTATACTCTTTAATGTTGTTTAACAATATTTAACCACATTCTACATTTGTATTAATGTATTCTAAACTATCTTTCAAGGTACATGTACACCATTCTAATTTTACACAATTAATTTAGTTTAAATTCATATATTGGTTATATAAGTAGATTAACCAGTATGAAATCACTATTATCTAGAGAAACGGAGAGAACAAAGGTTCCAAACCTCTTTGACAATCATAATATTTAAGTGGAGGATGTAACTATGCAATAAAACAATACTGTCATATTTTTTTAATTTCACTCAAAATTTGTAGGTTAACCCCTACGAAAATTATGAAATTTTCGGTAAATGCTCTATATATTGAAGCTTATAATCTTTAATGTTGTTTAACAATATTTAACCATATTATACATTTGTATTAATGTATTCTAAACTATATTTCAAGGTACATGTACACCATCTTATTTTTAACAATTAATTTAGTTTAAATTCATATACTCCTTATATAAGTAGATTAACAAGTATGAAATCACTATTATCTAGAGAAAAAGAGAAAACAAAGGTTCCTAACCTCTTTGACAATCATAGTATGTAAGTGGAGGATGTAACTATGCAATAAAACGATATTGTCATATTTTTTTAATTTCACTCAAAATTTGTAGGTTAACCCATACGAAAATTATGAAATTTTCGGTAAATGCTCTATATATTGAAGCTTATAATCTTTAATGTTGTTTAACAATATTTAACCATATTATACATTTGTATTAATGTATTCTAAACTATATTTCAAGGTACATGTACACCATCTTATTTTTAACAATTAATTTAGTTTAAATTCATATACTCCTTATATAAGTAGATTAACAAGTATGAAATCACTATTATCTAGAGAAAAAGAGAAAACAAAGGTTCCTAACCTCTTTGACAATCATAGTATGTAAGTGGAGGATGTAACTATGCAATAAAACGATATTGTCATATTTTTTTAATTTCACTCAAAATTTGTAGGTTAACCCGTACGAAAATAATGAATTTTTCGTTAAATGCTCTATATATTGAAGCTTATACTCTTTAATGTTTTTTAAAAATATTTAACCACATTCTACATTTGTATTAATGTATTCTATACTATCTTTCAAGGTACATGTACACCATTCTTATTTTTAACAATTAATTTAGTTTAAATTCATATACTCCTTATATAAGTAGATTAACAAGTATGAAATCACTATTATCTAGAGAAACTGAGACAACAAAGGTTCCTAACCTCTTTGAATATCATAATATGTATGTGCAGAATGTAATTACGCAATAAAACAATATTGTCATATTTTTTTAATTTCTCTAAATATTTGTAGGTTAACCCCTACGAAAATATTGAATTTTTCGTTGAATGCTTTATATATTGAAGATTATAATCTTTAATGTTGTTTAACAATATTTAACCACATTCTACATTAATATTAATGTATTCTAAACTATCTTTCAAGGTACATGTTCACCATTCTAATTTTACACAATTAATTTAGTTTAAATTCATATACTCGTTATATAAGTAGATTAACTAGTATGAAATCACTATTATCTAGAGAAACAGAGAGAACAAAGGTTCCTAACCTCTTTGACAATCATAATATGTAAGTGGAGGATGTAACTATGCAATAAAACAATATTGTCATATTTTTTTAATTTCACTCAAAATTTGTAGGTTAACCCCTACGAAAATTTTGAAATTTTCGGTAAATGCTCTATATATTAAGCTTATAATCTTTAATGTTGTTTAACAATATTTAACCACATTCTACATTTCTATTAATGTATTCTAAACTATCTTTCAAGGTACATGTACACCATTCTAATTTTACACAAGTTATATAGTTTAAATTCATATACTGGTTATATAAGTAGATTAACAAGTATGAAATCACTATTACCTAGAGAAACAGAGAAAACAAAGGTTCCTAACCTCTTTGACAATCATAATATGTAAGTGGACAATGTAACTTGCAATAAAACGATATTGTCATATTTTTTTAATTTACTCAAAATTTGTAGGTTAACCCCTACGAAAATAATGAATTTTTCGTTAAATGCTCTATATATTGAAGCTTATACTATTTAATGTTGTTTAAAAATATTTAACCACATTCTACATTTGTATTAATGTATTCTAAACTATCTTTCAAGGTACATGTACACCATTCTTATTTTTAACAATTAATTTAGTTTAAATTCATATACTCCTATATAAGTAGATTAACAAGTATGAAATCACTATAATCTAGAGAACGGAGACAACAAAGGTTCCTAACCTTTTGACAATCATAATATGTAAGTGGAGGATGTAACAATGCAATAAAACAATATTGTCATATTTTTTAATTTCACTCAAAATTTGTAGGTTAACCCCTACGAAAATAATGAATTTTTCGTAAATGCTCTATATATTAAGCTTATAATCTTTAATGTTGTTTAACAATATTTAACCACATTCTACATTTCTATTAATGTATTCTAAACTATCTTTCAAGGTACATGTACACCATTCTAATTTTACACAAGTTATATAGTTTAAATTCATATACTCCTTATATAAGTAGATTAACAAGTATGAAATCACTATTACCTAGAGAAACAGAGAAAACAAAGGTTCCTAACCTCTTTGACAATCATAATATGTAAGTGGACAATGTAACTTGCAATAAACGATATTGTCATATTTTTTAATTTCACTCAAAATTTGTAGGTTAACCCCTACTTAAAATTTTGAAATTTTCGTAAATGCTCTATATATTAAGCTTATAATCTTTAATGTTGTTTAACAATATTTAACCACATTCTACATTTCTATTAATGTATTCTAAACTATCTTTCAAGGTACATGTACACCATTCTAATTTTACACAAGTTATATAGTTTAAATTCATATACTGGTTATATAAGTAGATTAACAAGTATGAAATCACTATTACCTAGAGAAACAGAGAAAACAAAGGTTCCTAACCTCTTTGACAATCATAATATGTAAGTGGACAATGTAACTTGCAATAAAACGATATTGTCATATTTTTTTAATTTACTCAAAATTTGTAGGTTAACCCCTACGAAAATAATGAATTTTTCGTTAAATGCTCTATATATTGAAGCTTATACTATTTAATGTTGTTTAAAAATATTTAACCACATTCTACATTTGTATTAATGTATTCTAAACTATCTTTCAAGGTACATGTACACCATTCTTATTTTTAACAATTAATTTAGTTTAAATTCATATACTCCTTATATAAGTAGATTAACAAGTATGAAATCACTATAATCTAGAGAAACGGAGACAACAAAGGTTCCTAACCTTTTTGACAATCATAATATGTAAGTGGAGGATGTAACAATGCAATAAAACAATATTGTCATATTTTTTTAATTTCACTCAAAATTTGTAGGTTAACCCCTACGAAATTAATGAATTTTTCTTTAAATGCTCTATATATTGAAGGTTATACTCTTTAAAGTTGTTTAAAAATATTTAACCACATTCTACTTTTGTATTAATGTATTCTAAACTATCTATCAAGGTACATGTACACCATTCTTACTTTAACAATTAATTTAGTTTAAATTAATATACTCCTTATATAAGTAGATTAACTAGTATGAAATCACTATTATCTAGAGAAACGGAGACAACAAAGGTTCCTAACCTCTTTGAATATCATAATATATATGTGGAGGATATAACTATGAAATAAAACAATATTGTCATATTTTTTTAATTTCACTCAAAATTTGTAGGTTAACCCCTACGAAAATTTTGAAATTTTCGTTAAATGCTCTATATATTGAAGCTTATAATCTTCAATGTTGTTTAACAATATTTAACCACATTCTACATTTGTATTAATGTATTCTAAACTATCTTTCAAGGTACATGTACACCATTCTAATTTTACACAAATAATGTAGTTTTAATTCATATACTGGTTATATAAGTAGATTAACAAGTATGAAATCACTATTATCTAGAGAAACAGATAAAACAAAGGTTCCTAACCTCTTTGACAATCATAATATGTAAGTGGAGGATGTAACTATGCAATAAACGATATTGTCATATTTTTTTAATTTCACTCAAAATTTGTAGGTTAACCCGTACGAAAATAATGAATTTTTCGTTAAATGCTCTATATATTGAAGCTTATAATCTTTAATGTTTTTTAAAAATATTTAACCACATTCTACATTTGTATTAATGTATTCTAAACTATCTTTCAAGGTACATGTACACCATTCTTATTTTTAACAATTAATTTAGTTTAAATTCATATACTCCTATATAAGTAGATTAACTAGTATGAAATCACTATTATCTAGAGAAACGGAGACAACAAAGGTTCCTAACCTCTTTGAATATCATAATATATATGTGGAGGATATAACTATGAAATAAAACAATATTGTCATATTTTTTTAATTTCACTCAAAATTTGTAGGTTAACCCCTACGAAAATTTTGAAATTTTCGTTAAATGCTCTATATATTGAAGCTTATAATCTTCAATGTTGTTTAACAATATTTAACCACATTCTACATTTGTATTAATGTATTCTAAACTATCTTTCAAGGTACATGTACACCATTCTAATTTTAACAATTAATTTAGTTTAAATTCATATACTCCTTATATAAGTAGATTAACAAGTATGAAATCACTATTATCTAGAGAAACAGATAAAACAAAGGTTCCTAACCTCTTTGACAATCATAATATGTAAGTGGAGGATGTAACTATGCAATAAACGATATTGTCATATTTTTTTAATTTCACTCAAAATTTGTAGGTTAACCCGTACGAAAATAATGAATTTTTCGTTAAATGCTCTATATATTGAAGCTTATAATCTTTAATGTTTTTTAAAAATATTTAACCACATTCTACATTTGTATTAATGTATTCTAAACTATCTTTCAAGGTACATGTACACCATTCTTATTTTTAACAATTAATTTAGTTTAAATTCATATACTCCTTATATAAGTAGATTAACATGTATGAAATCACTATTATCAAGAGAAACTGAGACAACAAAGGTTCCTAACCTCTTTGAATATCATAATATGTATGTGCAGAATGTAATTATGCAATAAAACAATATTGTCATATTTTTTAATTTCACTCAAAATTTGTAGGTTAACCCCTACAAAAATATTGAATTTTTCGTTAAATGCTCTATATATTGAAGCTTATACTTTTAATGTTGTTTAAAAATATTTTTATGAAAACAAACCAGCTCAAAATCTAGTTTTGATTAAAATCAAAACAAGTCAATGCTATGCAATATACATATTTCGACCTTATATAGATAACCAGACACAAATAATCAAAATAGTATCAGTCGTATTACTATTACTTATGTAATTTAAAATATTTACAAAATCAAATTAGATAAAAACACTTTAGTAAACTATTTGTTAAAACAAAACTATATATATATCATGTAAAATTAATTTTTATAAAAGTTATTTATAATAATAATTTTTTATTTAAGATAAATTTGAAAATTATTAAAAAGCCTACAAATATATTTTGTTTTTGCTTTTGATGTTTAACAAAAAGAAAAAACTTACACATCTATACTAATTTAACTCTTTTGAAATACACATAAAATATAATGAAAGATTAGGTTTGGGCATTTGGATCTTCAAGTAGGGTATAAATAGTCTTTTTAGGTTCGAGTTATTCGGGTCCTCGACATTTAGATGCAACTAAGTATTTGAAATTTTTTTGGTTCGGGTTATCCTTTTGGATCCGGGTCAGTATGAATTCATAATTCAACTACATGTAAAATATCTGTAATTTGAGGACATAATGGGTCGTGCTCGATTCATGTATGTACGACCATAAAATCAAAACAAACTCTAAAACAGATTACAACAGTTTTTTTTCTGATTACAACAGTTTTTTTTCTGATTACAACAGTTTTTTTTCTGATTACAACAGTTTTTTTTCTGATTACAACAGTTTTTTTTCTGATTACAACAGTTTTTTTTCTGATTACAACAGTTTTTTTTCTGATTACAACAGTTTTTTTTCTGATTACAACAGTTTTTTTTCTGATTACAACAGTTTTTTTTCTGATTACAACAGTTTTTTTTCTGATTACAACAGTTTTTTTTCTGATTACAACAGTTATGTTGGTATATAGTTACATTAAATCTTTGACTGTTTTATATTTTATTTACATGAATGCGCATTTAAAATTCTAAAGAATCATGTCATACATGCAAAACGTACAAATATCAGTAAATATGGAAGTTTCGTATATGGTAAAAACGGATAGTAAATTGAAACCTTTTTCAACAAAAGAAAAACTTACACATCTATACTAATTTAACTCTTTTGAAATACACATAAAATATAATGAAAGATTAGGTTTGGGCATTTGGATCTTCAAGTAGGGTATAAATAGTCTTTTTAGGTTCGAAGTTATTCGGTCCCTACATTTAGATGCAACTAAGTATTTGAAATTTTTGGTTCGGGTTATCCTTTTGGATCCGGGTCAGTATGAATTCATAATTCAACTACATGTAAAATATCTGTAATTTGAGGACATAATGGGTCGTGCTCGATTCATGTATGTACGACCATAAAATCCAAAACATAAAAATACCCAAAAATCAAACAAATGTCCAAAAATATTTAAATAGCCAAAAAAGCCAAAATTTTATCCTAAATCTTAGCCAAGGAACTGAAACTGAAATTTTATCAGAAACCTGAACTATAACTGAAAATGCGAACCTAAAACCCGAAATACATTTTTACAAAAATTGAAATTTTATCAGAAACCTGAACTATAACTGAAAATGCGAACCTAAAACCGAAATACATTTTACAAAATTGAAATTTTATCAGAAACCTGAACTATAACTGAAAATGCGAACCTAAAACCGAAATACATTTTACAAAATTGAAATTTTATCAGAAACCTGAACTATAACTGAAAATGCGAACCTAAAACCGAAATACATTTTACAAAATTGAAATTTTATCAGAAACCTGAACTATAACTGAAAATGCGAACCTAAAACCGAAATACATTTTACAAAATTGAAATTTTATCAGAAACCTGAACTATAACTGAAAATGCTAACCTAAAACCGAAATACATTTTACAAAATTGAAATTTTATCAGAAACCTGAACTATAACTGAAAATGCGAACCTAAAACCGAAATACATTTTACAAAATTGAAATTTTATCAGAAACCTGAACTATAACTGAAAATGCGAACCTAAAACCGAAATACATTTTACAAAATTGAAATTTTATCAGAAACCTGAACTATAACTGAAAATGCGAACCTAAAACCGAAATACATTTTACAAAATTGAAATTTTATCAGAAACCTGAACTATAACTGAAAATGCGAACCTAAAACCGAAATACATTTTACAAAATTGAAATTTTATCAGAAACCTGAACTATAACTGAAAATGCGAACCTAAAACCGAAATACATTTTACAAAATTGAAATTTTATCAGAAACCTGAACTATAACTGAAAATGCGAACCTAAAACCGAAATACATTTTACAAAATTGAAATTTTATCAGAAACCTGAAACTATTTATTTATTTATTTATTTATTTATTTATTTATTTATTTATTTATTTATTTATTTATTTATTTATTTATTTATTTATTTTGTTATATCTTAGTTATCTTTGAACATTTCGAAAGCAGTAGACGACCATCTTACTTTTTTTGTAAAAATACACGTATGATAGAATCCATGATAGCTATTTATATGGATATGTAAGAACACTGGTTTACCAAAAGAAAACAACTACTATTTGGACATGGTCAATAGGATTGTAATCTTAACCTTATAGTTGTTTATTATATGTTCAGTGAGTACGACAACAAAATATGGAGAATGCATCTCTGAGAATTTTTGTAAGGTGGGAAGGTCCGGAACTCGTGAATGCATCCTCACGTGTTTAGAGAGGGGCATCAAGTACGTTGGAGGAGATTGTGTTCCAAAATCTCCATGGTTAATAATGTTTTTCAGTATCAAGTTTTATCATACAATAGATGTAAACCTTGTTTTCCTTCTTTCTGGTTGCATTTGACCTCGTTATCTCTTTTGGTGTCTTCTGGTTTTAGGGCTTGGTACGTTCCCTTTAGGGGTCTAGATTTTTCCTTCTTAGATCTTTGTTTCTTGCGGCTAAAGTTTGAGGTGGGTGTTTAGTATGTTGTTGCTGACGGTGAATGAGGCAAAAAATATCAAGACACCTCATTGTTCTGTAAGAAAATATCAAGAATCAAGTCCAAAACCAAACCCAACGAGAGAGAAGTAAATGAGTCAAAGTAAAAAATACTATTGAAGAAGAGAAACAAATAAAAGTAACACTCTTCAAACAACCAACAACAAATTGACTGACCACATAAAAAACCATTCAGTATAAACTGAACTGCAGGACTGTGTAATAAAGTATCTTTGAGATTTTTTGGTGAAGGAGTTCTAGAACAAGTCGAACTTCTTCTTAAGTAGATCTTGTTTCCAAGGGGTAAGTTGTTGAATGCTTCTTTCTCCATCCCAAACACACTTTGGATCTCTTCCTCAGATAGATAAGCCTCTGATCACAACAATAAAGAAACCGGCAAGTTAAGAGGCCAGGAGAGTGATTCAGTTCCATATACTATCCCCAACCTTGTAACGTCTCGCGATATCCGCTTTCCTGAACCGCTCCCCTCTGTCGTAGTTCACGTACACGGATTTCTTCCCCTGGATTGCGTCGGAGGTTCTTCCGTGGAAGTATTAAAGTGATAGCATTACTCTAGTCTCGGCTATATATTAAAGCCAATCTCTGATATGTTCGTGGCCGATTAATATAGTTGATCGAAAAATTAAACAATGTAAAGAGAACCAAGAAAAGTTAAATAATATAAGGATAACTAGTGAGAAACAAAGTTTTCATAGTTTACGGTTTTCTTTTTAAACAAAAAAAATGAGTTAAGAGTTTATTTAAGATGCATAACATATCCTTGTTGGTATATAGTTACATTAAATCTTTGACTGTTTTATATTTTATTTACATGAATGCGCATTTAAAATTCTAAAGAATCATGTCATACATGCAAAACGTACAAATATCAGTAAATATGGAAGTTTCGTATATGGTAAAAACGGATAGTAAATTGAAACCTTTTTCAACAAAAGAAAAGAAAAATTATATAAATAGAGCTCTTCACCAACAAAAAATCACAGAACATCTTTTCTTCTCAAAATATAGAAAGCAAAACTAAGAAAATTATAATGGAAATCACCAAGATCTCAATCACTCTTTTCTTGGTAATAACATTGGCAATTTCATCTCACTGCAACGTTCTGGCCGAGCCACCAGGTATAATGATTCTTAAGGAATATTTATTTATTTATTTATTTATTTATTTTGTTATATCTTAGTTATCTTTGAACATTTCGAAAGCAGTAGACGACCATCTTATTTTTTTTTTGTAAAAATACACGTATGATAGAATCCATGATAGCTATTTATATGGATATGTAAGAACACTGGTTTACCAAAAGAAAACAACTACTATTTGGACATGGTCAATAGGATTGTAATCTTAACCTTATAGTTGTTTATTATATGTTCAGTGAGTACGACAACAAAATATGGAGAATGCATCTCTGAGAATTTTTGTAAGGTGGGAAGGTCCGGAACTCGTGAATGCATCCTCACGTGTTTAGAGAGGGGCATCAAGTACGTTGGAGGAGAATGTGTTCCAAAATCTCCACAATATGGATATTGTTGTTGCATCATACCAGAGCCAGAGATATAAGTCTTATTTCTTGTAAACTGGCGATCTATACGATGAATAATGTGTTTTGGTATCATGTTTAAACAAACTAAACAACTTATAAACAGTATGGGTTCCAAAATCTCCACAATATGGATATTGCTGTTGCATCATACCAGAGCCAGAGATATAAGTCTTATTTCTTGTAAACTGGCGATCTATACGATGAATAATGTGTTTTGGTATCATGTTTAAACAAACTAAACAACTTATAAACAGTATGGGTTCCAAAATCTCCACAATATGGATATTGCTGTTGCATCATACCAGAGCCAGAGATATAAGTCTTATTTCTTGTAAACTGGCGATCTATACGATGAATAATGTGTTTTGGTATCATGTTTAAACAAACTAAACAACTTATAAACAGTATGGGTTCCAAAATCTCCACAATATGGATATTGCTGTTGCATCATACCAGAGCCAGAGATATAAGTCTTATTTCTGATTACAACAGTTATGTTGGTATATAGTTACATTAAATCTTTGACTGTTTTATATTTTATTTACATGAATGCGCATTTAAAATTCTAAAGAATCATGTCATACATGCAAAACGTACAAATATCAGTAAATATGGAAGTTTCGTATATGGTAAAAAACGGATAGTAAATTGAAACCTTTTTCAACAAAAGAAAAGAAAAATTATATAAATAGAGCTCTTCACCAACAAAAAATCACAGAACATCTTTTCTTCTCAAAATATAGAAAGCAAAACTAAGAAAATTATAATGGAAATCACCAAGATCTCAATCACTCTTTTCTTGGTAATAACATTGGCAATTTCATCTCACTGCAACGTTCTGGCCGAGCCACCAGGTATAATGATTCTTAAGGAATATTTATTTATTTATTTTGTTATATCTTAGTTATCTTTGAACATTTCGAAAGCAGTAGACGACCATCTTACTTTTTTTTTTGTAAAAATACACGTATGATAGAATCCATGATAGCTATTTATATGGATATGTAAGAACACTGGTTTACCAAAAGAAAACAACTACTATTTGGACATGGTCAATAGGATTGTAATCTTAACCTTATAGTTGTTTATTATATGTTCAGTGAGTACGACAACAAAATATGGAGAATGCATCTCTGAGAATTTTTGTAAGGTGGGAAGGTCCGGAACTCGTGAATGCATCCTCACGTGTTTAGAGAGGGGCATCAAGTACGTTGGAGGAGATTGTGTTCCAAAATCTCCACAATATGGATATTGCTGTTGCATCATACCAGAGCCAGAGATATAAGTCTTATTTCTTGTAAACTGGCGATCTATACGATGAATAATGTGTTTTGGTATCATGTTTAAACAAACTAAACAACTTATAAACAGTATGGGTTCCAAAATCTCCATGGTTAATAATGTTTTTCAGTATCAAGTTTTATCATACAATAGATGTAAACCTTGTTTTCCTTCTTTCTGGTTGCATTTGACCTCGTTATCTCTTTTGGTGTCTTCTGGTTTTAGGGCTTGGTACGTTCCCTTTAGGGGTCTAGATTTTTCCTTCTTAGATCTTTGTTTCTTGCGGCTAAAGTTTGAGGTGGGTGTTTAGTATGTTGTTGCTGACGGTGAATGAGGCAAAAAATATCAAGACACCTCATTGTTCTGTAAGAAAATATCAAGAATCAAGTCCAAAACCAAACCCAACGAGAGAGAAGTAAATGAGTCAAAGTAAAAAATACTATTGAAGAAGAGAAACAAATAAAAGTAACACTCTTCAAACAACCAACAACAAATTGACTGACCACATAAAAAACCATTCAGTATAAACTGAACTGCAGGACTGTGTAATAAAGTATCTTTGAGATTTTTTGGTGAAGGAGTTCTAGAACAAGTCGAACTTCTTCTTAAGTAGATCTTGTTTCCAAGGGGGTAAGTTGTTGAATGCTTCTTTCTCCATCCCAAACACACTTTGGATCTCTTCCTCAGATAGATAAGCCTCTGATCACAACAATAAAGAAACCGGCAAGTTAAGAGGCCAGGAGAGTGATTCAGTTCCATATACTATCCCCAACCTTGTAACGTCTCGCGATATCCGCTTTCCTGAACCGCTCCCCTCTGTCGTAGTTCACGTACACGGATTTCTTCCCCTGGATTGCGTCGGAGGTTCTTCCGTGGAAGTATTAAAGTGATAGCATTACTCTAGTCTCGGCTATATATTAAAGCCAATCTCTGATATGTTCGTGGCCGATTAATATAGTTGATCGAAAAATTAAACAATGTAAAGAGAACCAAGAAAAGTTAAATAATATAAGGATAACTAGTGAGAAACAAAGTTTTCATAGTTTACGGTTTTTCTTTTTTTTAAACAAAAAAAAAATGAGTTAAGAGTTTATTTAAGATGCATAACATATCCTTGTTGGTATATAGAATTCATCCTGTTTGCATAATTATTCAACTTCATATATATGGTTTTCGTTTTTTTCTGTATTAACCTTAACTAGATTTTGACCCGCATTTCGAAAGTGCGGATTTATTTTTGAATTATAGCCAAAATTTGATATGAATTAATATTTTGAGATTGTTGTACATTACTATGTTACAAAATCGTATTATATTAAAGAAGAGAATTTGTTTAGAATTATATAATTTATGAATTAGTTTATTTGACATTTTGTATGTATATTTTTTATAACTCTGTCTTTAGGCCTAGACATTTACTCGAATACAAAAAAAATGATCGAATCTTGGTCCAGGGAAATATACATATTGTGTATTTTTTGGACCAGTAGATCTTGGTTCGGTACGGATTGTACCTAAGATCCGGTTGGGTACCCAAAGTACATGAAATGTTTTGTAAATATTAAGTATATTTGGGTATCTCGAATATGTTTTTGGTATTACATATATTCCTTTTTGTTTTGGGTTTGAGTTTTCAGTTATATTTTCACGTTCAAGTAAAATTTTAAATTTTTAAAAGTATATTTCGGGTATTCAAAAAAAGTATAGGTTTTCTTCGGTTTCTCAAGTTATATTTTGGGAATCATTTCAGATCTTTTCTGGGTATTTGGATATATTTTGGGTATTCATTGAGTTTTCGGTTATTTTTCAAGTTTCATATTATTTTCAGGTTTTCAGCTACTTCTAGTTTTTTTCAGATATTAAATATCTGAACCGACATAGACCTGCTATGTACTTAAATATTACATGTGTTTTACATGTATTTGAATTATGCTTTCGAACCGATCCGGACATGAAAAGAACCGACCTAAAACTGAATTAAAAAAAAATAAATACGGGTCTAAATATTTAGGACCCAAAGAACTAGAAAGGAACCGATCAGAATATCTGAATACCCAAATCTAATATTTCATTATATTTTGTGCGTATTTTATAAGAGTTACATTTGTTAAATTGATATGGTTTAAGATTTTTTTTAGCTAATTCAATATAACATATTTGTAGGGTTTTAGTAGTTTTTAAACTTTCTTTAAAAAAATTATTAAAATAAATTTTATAGAAATTAAGTTAATGTATTTGTTTTAACATATGATTTGTGAAAATGGTTTATCAAATTTGATTTTGTAAATATTTGAAACTATATAATGTAAGATGACATAGTACGATATGCTTAAAAATATATGTTAACTCATTTTAATAAGTAATCTATAAATACTGTAAATCTCGAGCATAAAATATAGTATATAATATTATTGATTAACAATCACTACGAAAAGAGATAAAGTTAATTTATAAAAGAAGTGTATGAAGAGTAATAATTAAAAAAATTAAAAAAAAAAAGATTTTGAACTATGTTCTTAATTGAATGATTGTATTATTAGATGTCTATCAGTTGACAAAAAAATATGTCTATCATGGAAAAATTATATATATTGTGTAAATCGGGTATGTAGTTCGTTTTAATCAAGAAGTATAAAAAAATAAACAATAAAATAGTATATATGGACAGGACAGGTTGTATGAATGCACACGAAGGGCTGAGTTTCTATAATTTGATTTCCTCAACCTTCGGTAACAATATTGATTAACGCAATGTATTGTTAGAGAAAGGGGTAAATATCGGGTAAATATATGGTGGTATTTAGTAACATGTTGTTACTAAGGTAGGACCAAACAAAATTAAATATAATGAAAAGGTCCAACAACTTTGAATAAGTAGATTTTTTCAGAATGTTTCTTTTTTAATAGTATAGACTAGAGTTTGATCCGCCCTTTCAAAGGGCGGGCAAGATTTTATTTTTGTCATCATCTTATGTATTGATCTTCCTCGTTTGTTAAATGTTTGAAATTAGTTTAGTCAACAAATTTATTAACCTGTCTTTTTGTTCACCAATATGTTTAAATATAATGTTTGGTTTTCGGTTTTTGTTTTAGGTTGTCTTTCTTTTTGGATTTCGGTTTCAATTTGATTATAGTTTTTTCTTTTTTGGTTCAAAAGATATATAAACCGTTCAGTTATTTATGAAATAACTTAGTATAATTATACTTGTGTTTACCTGACCCGGATCTATGGGATTAGTTTTTTCCAAAAATTTATTTACTGAAAATTAGAAATTCATTCATGTATTTTTATTTAAAAAAAAATTTATAGATATCTAAATTAAAATTAATAAATAAAATTTGTTGAAAGTAAGATAATTCAATTATAAAAACGTCATTATTTACTTATATTTAAAACTGTAAATTATAGTAAAAAATTATTTTAAATTTTTATATTGGTCAAAATTTATTTTATTATTATATAAATAAAACATCTTCATTCAACCTGTATCATACTATGTCGAATTATTTTTAATACTCAAATTTAAATATGTAATTATTTATTATTTTATATATATATATATATATTAGTTTAATATTTTATTAGTTTAATATTCATGAATGTATGTTATTCTTTAATTTTATGATTTATAAAATATTTAATAAATGAATTAAGTTACTTTATATTTATTAGTTGATGTATTAATTTAATTATGAATATAAGTATTATGGGAATATTATTTCTTATTGTATTATGAAAGAATTAATATTCGTTAATAATTTATTTAATATTAATTACGAATTTTATTATTTAAAAATAAATATTAAAAATAATTTATGTTTACATCTTAAATAAAAAGATATTAAAAGATATTTTTATAATAAAATCTTAGAAAAGGATACTTGACAATATCTTTTTAGATATCTTATTTTGAAAATATTATTAAGTTAGTTGTAAGAGAAAAAATAGGAGGTTAAATTAATTCTATTTTACAAATCTTGAAATATTAATAGATATTTGTTAGATTAGAAAAACATTATATGATAATAACTAATGAAATTATTTTAGTTGGACTGTTATGACTTTTTTGATAGTCCAAAACATAGTCGATAAAAAGTTCTTCTGTTTTAATAGTATTGATTTGAGAAAATTATAATTATAGTTTAAAATTATATTTGTTTTAAATAAATACTAACAATGATATGAAGTTACCGCACATGTATAGTTTTCCTCATTTTAACCTATATTATGACATTTGACTTATTAGGCTAGAACACAAAACAAGATGTGGACGTCATTAGAAAGAGCAACCACAAAAGACTTTTTAAATTCTCAGATAATGTCGAAAAAAAGAATATAATACTAATATCTTGGCGAACAAGTGCATTTGACTATTCGCATTTTCTTGAATCCCAAACATATTTGGTAAAATCCTCAATTATATGTCCCTCTATTAATATCTCCACACATGCATTAGTAGTTTTACAATTCATCAAAGTCTCAAAGCAAAATAAGCAAAAATGAAGAAGGAAGGTCGTCAACATGGCTTCGTTCGGACAGGGATGATTCATCCTCCAGGATTTAGTCCAAGACCCTCCAACCAATTCGTGAACCGGCTTGATTCGCCCCTGGCATCGGGAGAATTTACCAAAGTGCCATCAAAACCTACCAACCATTCTAATTTTACAGGAAAATATAAGCGTTCCAAGTATAGCAATTGCCATGTGTTGCCGGCTATGAAGTCTGCCGACACATCCAAGGGTCGCCAAAAATTAAAATCAACAGATTGGTGGGTCGATGATAAGCTAGACCGGCTCACCAGGCCGGATGCGTCCTCTGCCAAAGATATTTTGGATACATTATGTGGTGACGATTATGGTGGTCATGTCTATGATTATGAAAATGATTGTTAATCATTTCATCAAGAAACTTGAAAGTTGTTTTTCTTCTTCTTATATGCTTGAATTAGATAATATATGTAATACTAGTTACAAAAAGAAAAATGAAACAGCTATTGAAAAAAGAAGATAATTTCGAGTCAATGCAAAGTTTGATTTGAATGATAATGTGCAACATTAAGTTATATATTTAGTAAATACATAAAACATGAAGGGCAAGGACCCATACTTGAAGTATTGGATTGATTTCTCACGTGATAATAAATACGCTATTCCAGGAATCCTCTTTACATCCTTCTGGTTATTGAGAAAATGTTCATAACATAGAAGACTATGGAAACTAAAATCAAAAGTCATTACTCTTGATCGAAGTTGTATTGACCATATGTGAATATCTGAATAAAACAAACTATATTATCAATTACTTTACTTTGGGACAAAATAATTAAAAAATTAGGTTTAGATCTGACTCACTGGAATGTGTACTATTTTCATTTGTTTTCCAAAGGAATAATATTTCTAATTATTTCCGTTTCTTTCTGATATAGTCTTGGTTTTTTTTGCTTATTAAACCTTGATTACATTTTTAAATTCTCAAATGTTATTTTTAGTTTAACAATATTTTGTTGATAAAAAAAAGTTTAATACTATTTTTTGACATCGGTTTAATACTATTTTATTTGAATAAAGAGTAAAGGATTAGATCCTAAAAACTGATCTGGATGTACATAAATTGTTTTCGACACCATAAAGGAAAGTTAACCCACACACACACACACAAAAAGGAAGACAAAGCCATAAAGGAATTGCTAAAATTTTGACTAAAATCATAAACAAACTCTAAAACAGATTACAACAGTTTTTTTGTTTCAGATTACAACAGTTATGTTGGTATATAGTTACATTAAATCTTTGATTGTTATATATTTTATTTACATGAATGCGCATTTAAAATTCTAAAGAATCATGCCATACATGCAAAACGTACAAATATCAGTAAATATGGAAGATTCGTATATGGTAAAAAACGGATAGTAAATTGAAACCTTTTTCAACAAAAGAAAAGAAAATTCATATAAATAGAGCTCTTCACCAACAAATAAAAATCACAGAACATCTTTTCTTCTCAATATATAGAAAGCAAAACTAAGAAAATTATAATGGAAATCACCAAAATCTCAATCACTCTTTTTTTGGTAATAACATTGGCAATTTCATCCCACTACAACGTTCTGGCCGAGCCAGGTATAATGATTCTTAAGGAACATTTATTTATTTATTTTGTTATATATTTGAACATTTCGAAAGCAGTAGACGACCATCTTACTTTTTTTTGTAAAAATACACGTATGATAGAATCCATGATAGCTATTTATATGGATATGTAAGAACACTGGTTTACCAAAAGAAAAAAACTACTATTTGGACATGGTCAATAGGATTGTAATCTTAACCTTATAGTTGTTTATTATATGTTCAGTGAGTACGACAACAAAATATGGAGAATGCATCTCTGAGAATTTTTGTAAGGTGGGAGGGTCCGGAACTCGTGAATGCGTCCTCACGTGTTTAGAGAGGGGCATCAAGTACGTTGGAGGACATTGCGTTCCAAAATCTCCACAATATGGATATTGCTGTTGCATCATACCAGACCCAGAGATATAAATCTTATTTCTTGTAAACTGGCGATTTATACGAGGAATAATGTGTTTTGGTATAATGTTTAAACAAACTAAACAACTTACAAACAGTATGGGTTCCAAAATCTCCACGATGAATAATGTTTTTCAGTATCATGATGATCATGCATGCAATAGATGTAAACCTTGTTTTCCATCTTTCTGGTTGCTCTGTCTTTCGACCTCGCTATCTCTTGTCTTCCGGTTTTAGGGCTCGGTGATTCCTTTTCAGGGGTTTAGATCTTTCATTCTTAGATTTTTATTTCTTGCGGCTAAAGTTTTAGCTTGGTGTTTAGTATGTTGTGGAACATGTCTGAAGGTAAATGAAGCAAAAAATGGGAGCTTCATCATACGGTAAAGAGTTCTTGGGATCTTTTGGTATAAGAAAACTAGTTCGAGTGGCATAACAGAATTATGTCTATACAGTCATTGTCATAACATATCCTTGTTCGTTAAGAGTTTGTTTAATATGCATAATATATCCTTGTTGGTATATAGAATTCATCCTGCTTGAATAATTATTCAACTTCATACATATGGTTTTCGTTTTTTTCTGTATTAACCTTTATTTGAGGAAATTATAGTTATGGTTTAAAATTATATTTGTTTCAAATAAATACTGACAATGATATGAAGTTACCTCACATGTATAGTCTTCCTCATTTTTAACCTATATTATGGCATTTGACTTATTAGGCTAGAACACAAAACAAGATGTGGACATCATTAGAAAGAGCAACCACAAAAGACTTTTTATATTCTCAGAAAATGTCGAGAAAGAAAAAAAAAGAATATAATACTAATATCTTGGCGAACAAGTGCATTTGACTATTCGCATTTTCTTGTGTCCCAAACATATTTAGTACAATCCTCAATTATATGTCCCTCTATATATATATCCACACATGCATTAGTAGTTTTACAATTCATCAAAGTCTCAAAGCAAAATAAGCAAAAAAAAATGAAGAAGGAAGGTCGTCAACACGGCTTTGTTCGAACAGGGATGATTCATCCTCCAGGATTTAGTCCAAGATCCTCCAACCAATTCGTGAACCGGCTTGATTCGCCACCGGCTTCGGGAGAATTTACCAAAGTGCCATCAAAACCTACTAACCATTCTAAATTTACAGGAAAATATAAGCGTTCCAAGTATAGCAATTGCCATGTGTCGCCGGCTATGAAGTCTGCCGACACATCCAAGGGTCGCCAAAAATTAAAATAAACAGATTGGTGGGTCGATGATAAGCTAGACCGGCTCACCGGACCGGATGCGTCCTCTGCTAAAGAAATTTTGGATACATTATGTGGTGACGATTATGGTGGTCATGTCTATGACTATGAAAATGATTGTTAATCATTTCATCAAGAAGAAGATATTAAACCTTATACGTTTTTTAATTTTATGTTTTCAAATGTTATTTTTAGTTTAACACTATTTTGTTGATAAAAAGGTTTAATACTATTTTTTAGGCATGGACATTCGGGATTCCAATCGGGTTTCGGTTTTATCCAATCGGGTTTCGGTTTTTCGGGTTTATCAAAATCAGTCTCATTCGGGTTATATGAAAGTTTGGTTCAGGACCGGTTCGGGTTCTATCGGATTCTGGTCGGGGTTAGTAAATCATCAAAAAACCGGTACAACCCTACGTACTTTCGGATTCGGGTCCCAATCGGTTCTTTGGTTTAAAAGTACCTGATTTGTACCTACTTTGTAACCAAAACATAAGTAAAATCGGCTATTTTGTTTTAAAATACCTGATTTATACATATTTTGTAACCAATATATAAGTAAAATTGATTCAAAAATAAGAAAGGAATATCAACCGTGATCATTCAAAATCAAATAAAAGGTAAACATATTTATTGATAGAAAGAAAACCAAATAAATAAAAGCATAAAACGAAATCCAAGTTCTCATGAAATGAGAAACATTGTTTAATGAAAATAAAACTAAAATCTAAAAACTTTAAGATTCAACCGTCACATTCAACCATCAACATTCATGTAATAGAATCACCAACCTTCATGTATTAGATAATTATCTTAGATGTTTAATATATCTTAGTGTATTTTGAATGCATATTAGGAATTGAGATCATGTTTGGTACAAAATCTTAAAATATTTCAGGTTCTATCGGATACCCATTTAGATTCGGGTTCGGTTCGGATAATACTCATAACCCGAAATACCATAAAACAAGATCCATTCGGTATTTATGTCGGATTCGGATCAGTTCGAATTCATTTTTATCGGATCGGGTTCAGTTCGGGTTTTCGGATTCGGTTTATTTGCCCAGCCCTATACTATTTTTTTACATCGGTTTAATACTATTGTATTTAAATAAAGAGTAAAGGATTACATCCTAAAAGCTGATGTGGATGTACATAAATTGTTTTCGACACCATAAAGGAAAGTTAACACACACACACAAAAAGGAAGACAATGCCATAAAGGAATTGCTAAAATTTTGATTAAAATCAAAACAAACTCTAAAACAGATTACAACAGTTTTTTTTCAGATTACAACAGTTATGTTGGTATATAGTTACATTAAATCTTTGACTGTTTTATATTTTATTTACATGAATGCGCATTTAAAATTCTAAAGAATCATGTCATACATGCAAAACGTACAAATATCAGTAAATATGGAAGATTCGTATATGGTAAAAAACGGATAGTAAATTGAAACCTTTTTCAACAAAAGAAAAGAAAAATTATATAAATAGAGCTCTTCACCAACAAAAAATCACAGAACATCTTTTCTTCTCAAAATATAGAAAGCAAAACTAAGAAAATTATAATGGAAATCACCAAGATCTCAATCACTCTTTTCTTGGTAATAACATTGGCAATTTCATCTCACTGCAACGTTCTGGCCGAGCCACCAGGTATAATGATTCCTAAGGAATATTTATTTATTTATTTTGTTATATCTTAGGTATCTTTGAACATTTCGAAAGCAGTAGGCGACCATCTTACTACTTTTTTTTGTAAAAATACACGTATGATAGAATCCATGATAGCTATTTATATGGATATGTAAGAACACTGGTTTACCAAAAGAAAAAAACTACTATTTGGACATGGTCAATAGGATTGTAATCTTAACCTTATAGTTGTTTATTATATGTTCAGTGAGTACGACAACAAAATATGGAGAATGCATCTCTGAGAATTTTTGTAAGGTGGGAAGGTCCGGAACTCGTGAATGCATCCTCACGTGTTTAGAGAGGGGCATCAAGTACGTTGGAGGAGATTGCGTTCCAAAATCTCCACAATATGGATATTGCTGTTGCATCATACCAGAGCCAGAGATATAAGTCTTATTCTTGTAAACTGGCGATTTATACGATGAATAATGTGTTTTGGTATCATGTTTAAACAAACTAAACAACTTATAAACAGTATGAGTTTCAAAATCTCCACGATGAATAATGTTTTTCAGTATCATGATGCATCATACAATAGATGTAAACCTTGTTTTCCTTCTTTCTGGTTGCTATGTCCATATATAGCTTTCGGACCTCGTTATCTCTTTTGTTGTCTTCCGGTTTTAGGGCTCGGTGTTTGCTTTTCAGGGGTTTAGATCTTTCCTTCTTAGATCTTTGTTTCTTGCGGCTAAAGTTTTAGCTGGGTGTTTAGTATGTTGTGGAACATGTCTGACGGTAAATGAAGCAAAAAATGGGAGCTTCATCATAGGGTAAAGAGTTCTTGGGATCTTTAGAGTTCTTGGGATCTTTTTGGTATAAGAAAACTAGTTTGAGTGGCTGCAGTACTCAAGAACATAACTAAACTGTGTATACAGTCATAGTCACAGATGGATACACAAACCAAACCACTTATAACTCTTGATCAAAGTTATATTGATAAGCTGTGAATACCTGAATGAATCAAACCGTTCCATGAACTTTACTTTAAAACAAAACAATCAGAGTTAAGATCCCTCAATTGAAATGTGTACTATATTCAGTTATTTATCAAAAGAAATAATGCTTCATTACATTTTCTTTCTTGTGTATACTATTGTAGTTTTGATTACCTAGTTTTGATTACTAAATGTTAGTGTGATCATTTCGATGGCAATTAATTATTTTACTTCAGGACAAAACAATTAGGAGGTTGATTGTTTGCGGTTTTTGAAATGGTTTTTGCTTTTAATTTTTTTTTTGTAAAACTTGTTTGAAGCCATTCAAGATTTTGACAAGATAGTTTTCCTATAAAATAAGAAATCTGATTTTTTGAGTTTCTTTTTTAGATCTTTGTTTATTGCGGCTAAAGTTTTAGCTAGGAGTTTAGTTTGTTGTGGAGTTTGTCTGATGTTAAATGAAGCAAAGCTTGGTAGCTTCAGCATAAGAGTTCTTTGGATCTTTTGGTATAGAAAACTTGTCTAAGTGGCTGTAATACTAAGGAACATAACTGAACCATGTCTATACAGTCATAGCCACAGACTGATAGACAAACCAAACCACTTCTAAGCACGAATAAAGCTTCAGCATCAAATAAGCATGTTCTTAAATAATCACAACAAATGGAAGATCTATCTTACCCACAGTCACAAATCTGTCTCGGGTAAAACAATATATAATCGTCATTACAAGACACCTCATTGTGCTGTAAGAAAATATCAAGAATCAAGTCCAAAACCAAATCCATGACAGAGAAGTAAATGATTCAAAGTAAATAATATTTGAATAAGATAAACAAATAAAAGAACACTCTTCAAATAACCACATAAAAAACCATTCAGTATAAACTGAACTGCAGGACTGTGTAATAAAGGATCTTTGAGATGTTTTTCTTTGCATTGGCGTAGGAGTTTCTAGAACAAGTCGAATTTCCTCTTAAGCAGATCTTGCTTCCAACGGGGTAAGTTGTTGAATGCTTCTTTCTCCATCCCAAACACACTTTGGAACTCTTCCTCAGATAGATAAGCCTTTGATCACAGCAATATATATAAAAAAAGCCGGCAAGTTAGGAGATAAGGAGAGTTATTCAGCTTATCATAATACTAACTATATAACCAACTCACCTCTCTTTGCTTGAAATCGATTCCAGTCACAGGGTTTTCAGATTTAGCTCTCAGCTGTTCATAGGTGAAAGTTGCACCACTTGTGTCTATAACAGAATCATTTTTCTCCTCTGTTTCCTCCTGCTTTGCTTCTGGCTCCTCTACTGCAGGTGAAACTTCCTCTTCTACCTTGGTTTCATCACCAGCTTCTTCTGAAGCATCTGCTTGATCTTCATCTGCAGGGTTGGAGCTCGTGGATCTTCTTGTTGGAGAGGTATCAGTTGATTTTGGATTCTCAGCAACGAGGACTTGTGAGAGAGCAGCCACTGCTGCTGCTCTCTGTGAAGCCTGGCTCGTTCCCGCTGGCCTCGGTGGTGGAGGAGATTTAGATGATGGTCCAGAAGAATTGAACGCTGATGTCAAGGCAGCTAAAGCTTCAGCTCTTTGTCTTGGCCCATCTTGACTTCCGCTTGATCTGTCCTGGCTCTGCAGTTAATAATGGATGCACTATCTAAGTTCACTAATCAAAGAACAAGTGTGAACTTGCCAAACATTCTTAAAGTTCTCATAATATGCTAATATTCTTTAGATAGATATTTTACCGAATATGCTGGCCTGCTGCTACCAGAAGAGTTAAATGCAGAGTTTAAGGCAGCTAGTGCTTCAGCCCGTTGCCTTAGTCCTTGGTTCCCACCGCTGGACTTATCCTGCAGCAACACAAGTATAAAGATAACATGACCAAAAAGCCAATACAAGCACACAAGTCAAGAGAAACAGAAAAAGCAAAGGTCTAGTACCTCCACAACATGGTGAGTGCCAAACAACAAGGCTGCTTTCTTCTGGAATGAGTTTCCTTGCACCTATGTCACAGGAAAAAAAAGAAGAGCAAATGTAAAATAAAAGCCAGAAGGTACAATCAGAGTTATCCAAGACCCTTTTTCAACACTAGATCCATGGAAAGCAGATACATTTTCATATCAACCACTAAAAAGAAAAAAGACCAACTAAACTTACAATAGCTTTAGTGGAATCCCAAGCAAAGTAAGTGGTGAAGAAGCATGGTTCGTTCCCTTCGGTGACTTTGTATAGTGGAACTTTAGGAGACAAGCCTTCCAAGGACCCAGCACGTTCAACGTATTTCTGCACATAAACTGCCGCACTGAGCAAACAGTACCAAAACAGAGAGAGAAAGAGAGAAGCAAAACTGATAAGGAGGAGTTAGAGTTACTTGGCCAATCTCAAACACAGTTTGCTTTTCCTTGGGGTCAATACATTGACCAACCCAGACAAAAACTTCAGCATGAGTGTCAAGCAAATATATATCCTCAGTCAAGAGGTCATCTTGAGCAAAGTTGTGGATCTCTTCAACCTGTTGCAGCAGAGCATCTTGTTATATAAAAAAATATACATCTAGAATCAAGAAAGTTGTGTGGTTTCGCCAATAACTCACCTGAAACTTTCCTGAGGGGATACATGCAGACACATTTCAAAGAAAAAGAAGCGATAGAGTTAGAATACATAAATATGAAACATACATACAACTATCTTCATCCTATTATTATATGTTCACCTCTGTTGAAAGAAAATGAGTACAAGTGAGGATCTCTGACAGTCTCAGATGCTGCCTTCTTGCTGGTGAAGTTCTGCTTTCCTCCAAGTGCAAACCAAAAGGTTGAGCTCTCTGTTCCTTCTTTGGCATGCTTGAGAGTCATGCCAGGCTGGCTTACCAAAACGAGAAGAAGATTAATATATTTAAAAACTATAGAGGCCACAATAAGATCAGAAATTAACCTTCAAGAATTCAGCAACTTTAGCAGCTAGTTCCAGCAGTTCATGCGCACTTTGGTTTCCATGCCAAAGGAACATGGAAGTACCAGATTGCAGTAGGAAGCACTCATAAGAGTTCAAAGATGTTGCCACCTAAAAGGAAGTTAAAATAGTTAACCAGAGAGTAATATATGTATCTTCATTCATACAAAAGCTTAAGAAAGAAAAGAGTTTAAGTCAAGTTACGGTTCAACTTGAAGTGCCTTATGATTGTGAACTCCAGTTCCAGATACTTGAATTAGTGCAATTGAGTCTGGTGTGTAGGTTTCATCTGCTGAACCTTTCTCTTCCACGCTATTTTTGTACCCAGAGCTCAAACCACCCTGAAAAAAAAAACTCCACACAAAACATATTAATCACTCTGTGTTTTCTCTTCCGAGACATCCATCATCTTGAAAACATCATCATTAAACAAATTACCTTTAGGACAATCATAGGCTGGAACAGAGCAACAAACTGTGGAGGCTCTTTCCCCTCGTAGATACGTCCCTGCAAGAAGAACCAGTCATTTACTGATCTTTCTAGTAATAAAAGTAATAAGCCATTGTACCTGCACAGGTCTTCCCTTCAACGAGTTTGACATTGTATTCGCCAGTTTAAGTGCTGTTTCTTGATCCTCCTGGATAAGGGAGAAGCCAATCAACATTATGTTAATAGAGCTGAGATAACAGTGCAACTAACATTGCCTTTGTATACTTTTGCCATTGATGTACATTGAAATTTACCTGAATGCTATTCTTTCCAAACCAGGAGCACAAGAAAAACGTCGTCTTTCCTATCACCAGAATGATAGGTATAAAGGACCAAATAGCAGTCCCCAGAATAGAGCTTGCCAATATCTTCTTTAGGTAACGGAGTCTTGGCTTTGCCATTAACATACCAAACCTGATACGTAGGAATAATAAAAATATCAAAATGGAGTTAATACACAGAAGAATGCATAACATAAAGTGACAAGAAGACAAAAAACAGACCTCCAACTTTCCACCAGATTCAAGCAGAGGTGGAATATCCTCATTCACTGGTGCACTTTTCGCAATCCCCTTGAGCCCAACACCTTGTTGCTTCAACAAAGCTACAGAAATAATGCAGTTCACACCAATAACAAGTCAGGTCTTTAAAAAAAACACTGTTAAATGCTTTTATTTAATGATTAAAGTGGTGGTTTTACCAGCGACTTTTCCTCGTCCTTCTTCATTACTAGGAGCAGCTGAGCCTGATGGCCAAGAGTCAAAGTTAGACTTGAAAGAGTGAGACTCATAACCTTGGATAACACGTGTGACTCGTGTTGCCTTTGGCCTGTTTTCACTAGCAAGATACTCCTGGAGATGAAAGGTTAAAGAGAAGTGAGAAGCCATGATTGAGATTAGATATGATAAGAAGGTTTCCACTGTTTTTTTACCTCAGCAGATTGACTAGCAGCTTTCCTCTCATCCACTTGAGTTACTCGACCAACCCAGATAAACACCTCAGCACCACAGTCCAAGAGGTAACACTTAGTGTTCTCCAGCATAGATTTGGATAAATCACCGTCTATTGGTTCCATCTTACCATCAATGATGCTAAAGAAAAGAGTAACAACATATCAAATACAAAGGGAAGATATAAGTATCTGTAAATCAAAAGGGAATGATGAGTACCTGTAAAGCTTAGGTGGAGTTGACTCAGGGATGATATCATCATCATTAGCAACTTTCCTTCCGATTGGAGCAAAACCACCAAAGAGGACCCAAAACTCACCAGAATCTGATTCTGTATCTAACTTTCCATCATCTGTTAGGCAATGAGATAAGCAAACATAGATAAGTTTCCACCTAAGAGCACCATCTGTAAAAGCTATGTCACACCAAGAAAAACACTGTTTGAGGGAATGCAGCTTACCAACAATGGCAACATCGCAAGTTCCTTCATGATACTTGTCTTTCAAATACTGAACGACTTCCAAAGCTTTGGCTCTCTCCTGGATGTTTGAATTCGCACCGTTGAACTGATAGATCTTTTCCTTGGTGTCCAAGATAAACACATCATCATGATTCAGCGATGAGCGGGCAAAAGGAACCTAAAAACAAAGACAAGGAACAAAAGGTAAAAAAGAAGTTAATGTACATTGGTAATGATACAAAGAGAGTAGGATAGTTTTAAACCTGCTTCAAATGGATCGAACGTTTTCCTTTGCACGTGTATAACCGTGTCTCAAACACCTCTTCTTCAGGTGTTTTGAAACCAGATGCAACACCACCCTCTAAAGGTATAATACACGGCTTGAAGTAAGACAAGAATTTGTCAGATTCATGACCCTGAATTTCTCGGTGTTGGACAGCACGGCCTCCAAGAACTGCGTCGAGTTCAACTGTCTTAACAGCTGCTGTTCCAGCTTCATCCTGACTAGTGTCTTTCCCAATCCAGAAATGAATATCAAACAGATAAGCACCTCCTTTGTTCTGTGTTGTCTGCGCAAAATGGAAATTGAATATGACAAAAGGATTGCACATTTTTCATTAATAGTCACTCTGTTTTTGCAAGAGATTACAAACCTGCAAGACAATGTAAGTGTCTCCCATATAGAACTTTCCATGTTCAGACTTTGGCACTGGAACAGCTTCAAAATTCTCGATTCTCCATATTTCAGTTCCTCTAGAAAAAAAGGTTAAAAGTGTTCAACATCCTCATACAGGTCCAAACATCCACAATCTAATCTAATGTATAAAACCAATAGAAAAGAAGCAATTTAAGCATACGGTTTCTGTCCAGCTCCTTGAAAAGCAGGATCCAGTACTTTTGTTGACCCAGACATGTTGTACAACAACGCTCACAATCTACACACGCAAAAGAAATGTAACAATGAGAAACCTCTGATCATCAACCAAAGTCGTTGGTTCCATGATCCAGGGGGGAAAAAAAAAGCCTAACAGAGATCGATCACTGTGAAATAAAGTCATCGATCATCACATTCATCAGTGAAACTAATCAAAAATCTCGATCACAGATTTAAAAAAAAAAAAAAAATCGAAAGTTTGGAGATTTACAGAGATTGATCACAGATGAATTCAGAATACCCACAAAGAAAAATCGAGACTTTACACAAATTTCCAAACGATTTAATCAGATCGAGAGGTCAAGAGGAAAAAACAGAGAGAGACAGAGGGATCTGCATCGTGAAGAACAGAGCAAATGATCCATCCGCATTAGTCAAATCTTCGATCGGGATTGAAAGACGTACCTGACGAAAGATCTGTGTGTGGCAGGCACTAAGAGAGCTGGCGATTCACAAGATAAATGGAAGAAGATTAGAAAAACAAAAAAAAATGAATTAGACAGAAGAAGAAGAAGAAGAAAGGAAAGAGAATTGAATTATTATTTGGAAAGAGTATTATGTGTGAGCTGTGTTATTACCCTTTTTTGGTAACGATTTTGTCTCGTAGATTGATATTAGCGAGATGAATAATTTTGCCGACGACGAGGCAAAGAAGAAGAAGGAAGACGAGAGGTTTGAGAAAAGACGTTAAGAGACTGTCAAATTTAAGGCAGAGAGGAATAAGATCCGGTCGTTATTACACCGACCAATGTTGGCTTTTCAATTTTCTCCTTTTTTTTTTCTTTTACCACCACTTTTATTACTATTAGTATATCACAAAAAAAAAAAAAAACTTTAAAACTGAAACTTAACCTCGAATTTAATACTTGTTTTTGAATTTTGGGACTAAGTGGATTTATTTACGAAGAATATTTAATACTACTAGGGTTGATTTAGCTATTTCCATAAATGTTTATTTCAAAATTAGTGAAAAAAGAACATTTATATTTACCAAAAAGTTGGTAAGAAACTATAGGTGAATTCCTCCTACTTGGTAGTATTTGATAAGAGCCAAAACCGATTATAAATACATAGCAAAACATTTACTTTGGTTTCTAAATCTTAAATAATTTTTTTGGTAATCAATCTTAAAGAATTAATATAGCTTTATATGTTAAATAAATTTTATTAAATTATTTTAGAATTTTTATAACTCTTTGGTAATCAATATCACAGAAATTTTTGGTAATTAATCTAAAAAATATTTCTTTTGGCAATCAATCAAAAGATGGTATATATATTTTTATTAGATTATTTTATAATGTTTATAACTCTTTGGTAATCAATCTTACATGGATTTTTGGTAATCAGTCTGAAAGAAAAAGAAAAATTGGCAATCAATCTTAAAGAATTGATATAGCTTTATATGGTATAACTTATGGTTATGTAGGTTAAGATCTGATAAATCATTCAGTAAAAACTATAGAAAGTATTAAAGAATGTTGGAGAAAGAAAAAGTCTTATAAGAATAAATAATGTATCTACATATGTTGATGGAGAGATTGGTCTCATCATTTCACTATTGCAGCACGACAGGGTGTCTTGTTTTAGCATGTGAATTTGCACGATTGATATAATAAAAGAATACGATCATAATTAATAAATACAATAATCCTGATATAAATGTAGAACAGCCTTATTTTCTACTTTTAGCAGAGGTATGGACATGGACATGGACATGGACATGGACATGGACATGGATCATACTCCTTTTGTTCTCTCTTACTTTCTTGTTCTCATGTTTTTGGTATATGCGAAAAGTATTTTGGAATATATAATCATAATAATTCTGATCTTTTAAAAAAGAGATTTTCAGAATCAGCTTTCATCAATGTTTTTTGTATTTTATGTTTTGTTGCTCAATTAATTTAATCATGTTAAATACCTAAACTACTAGCTCATCTTACAAATCTAAATTAAATAATATGATTTTTATAAATCAGACGATAGAGAATAATTTTAGTTTTAGTTAGAATATATATATATATAGATATATATATATATACAATTTAATTTCCAATTTATAAGAAATTCCTATGATTTAACATTTTAGACAATATGCATGTTCTTACAAAAGGTAATTACTGAATAGCTCATGCGAAATATACATAATAAAATGTGGTACATACTGATGGAAATTAGAGAAGACAAAATCCCGTAAACTTTAGAATTCGACAGTAGTGTAACTACTGGTTGGTTCCTTTCCAACACCTACTTGTTCAAATCCATTTGATTATCTACAAACTTCTCGAACCTGTTAAAAGCAAAAGCAAAAGCAAAAGCCAAAGATATGTAAAAAAAATTACGATAATTAATGAAACTATCTTTGTGTGTTGCCGGGTCAACTTCACGAAGCCAAAGATATGTAAACTAAGTGAAGTAAACGTTTCATCACCATCAAGTCATATATAACAACTAGGATTAAAGGTCACTCCATCAACAAGAAAAGTGCAAAAACAAAAATTGACACTTCCAACCAGCCAACTTATAATGTCGACAACGAGTACAATGATTATGCTATACGATTTGTTTGAAAACTATACATAGGTGCTAAGAATGCACTACAACGATATACGGAGTCAAGTCAGCAAAACATCGTTGAAAATTTACCCCATGCAGACTTATGTTGAACCCATATTGACTCGTCATACAAAAATGAGTTTTGACTAAGTTTGATCTCCATCCAAACTGAATATGGATGGACCACAGAAAGGGATGATCAAATCTATAGAATACGGTTGTGTTTTTGATGATTGAATGTTACGTGCTCAAGGAATTAGGCGTATATTATAACATCGAGACTCAAAAAGCCGAAAACATATCATGTGAGTGTGCAATTAAAGAAGTGTCCCAAAGTTATATGATCGCAAAAAGGTCCACGACGAATTTGCCTCAGTTTATCACCTCACGTGGAAGGTCCCATGTCCCATGTTTTTATTTTCTTTTCAAGTTATTAGTGTATAGTCTATCTAAATCAGAGCTATTGATGTAGAAA
Source organism: Brassica carinata (assembly GCA_016771965.1). Taxonomy (NCBI): domain Eukaryota; kingdom Viridiplantae; phylum Streptophyta; class Magnoliopsida; order Brassicales; family Brassicaceae; genus Brassica; species Brassica carinata. The sequence continues at coordinate 91,100 of JAAMPC010001633.1, forward strand.
TAGAAGTACAAGTTTTTTTTTTGTTAACTAAATAACTTTTATCAGTTCGGTGTAGTCTACATAGAGAAAAAGAAAAGTTGGTGTTCTGTGTTCATATGCTTTTAACAAGCGAGTCCCTATGAGAATTTTTTTTTTAAAAGAGGTGGAAGAAGACTGATGAAGACGTGAATTGTCCTGATCAGGAAGAAGACCATAGACTTCTCTCCGTTATCCATCCAATTCCGAATAAATATTTCTTGAGTTGATCAAGGACCAATGGGTGGATTTGGAAGTCATGATAAATTTGGTTGAAAAGAATGTCGTCGGCATTATTACATGCAGAGACTCTCTTTGGACTATGATATGTGCTAAATACGACTCCAACTAGATTATATAACTAAAATAAATTACCTAAACTTTTTAAAACGTATTTAAATTTATCTTCTTCTTTTTAGTTTTGTGGATCTTGAATCATCTCATCTTAGAGATATTGGTGTATAATAACTAGCTAATGCAACAACAAATGGATTTTAATGTAATCAAAACGCAATCAACAACCCAGTGTAAAAAATTTCTCCAAAGGCCAAACTCATTCTTCTTCTTGCTGATTCTGTAATCTCTTCTTCAGCAACTTGGGCCTCGGCCTCATGGGCTTCAAGAACTCAGATTGCAATCTCACCATCTCTTTCAACACACCAATCAGCTTCCTCTCTATCTCCACCCCATCCACCTCCAAAGCTCCCAAGCACCGCGCAACCGCCTCCGCCGTGCTCACGCATCCGCCAACCGGCTCCATCCTCAGCAACAGCTCCGAATCGTAGATGCTCCCCCCGCTCACGGACTCGTCTATCCCCGCGTCCAAACACACCCTCACAGCTCCCGCTTCTCTCAGAACCTCCTCGCTCGCCTTCACCATCTCCTTCGCGTGCTTCCACGTCGCGTCGAACACGATCATCCTCACCGGCGGAGAATCCGAGATCTCCAGGTTTAAGGATTTGATGAATTCGGATACGGTGACGGCGGGGGAGGATGGAGATGGCGGGAAGAGGTAGATCGTGTGGGATGGTTGTGGGAGAGAGGATGTGATGTGGTGGTGACGGAGGCGGCGGCCGGGGATTCTGGTGACGTTGGTTAGGGATTTGACGAGGAGATGCGTGGTGTTGAGCTTGTGGCGCGACTCGTGTGGATGGTGGAGGATGAGTATCTCTGTATTCGTCGGGATTGGTTCCGATGGTATGACGTGGCAGATGCAGATCGGTTTTGGACGGTCGCAGCTGCTGCAGATCTGGCGGCGTTTCGCGTCTGCCTCCTCCATCGTCACTGGGCTCTGCCACGCGAAAGCGGATCGAGTTTTTTAAATGAAGAAATAAAACTTGAAAAACGACGTCATTTCAACTTATTCACGATACGACGTCGTTTCAACTTGTTTATGATACGACGACGTTAACTCCGCTTATGTAAGATACGACGTGGATTACCTTGCATAGACTTTTGTTTGAACTCTGACTCTCTCCGATCAGTGGTGGACGTTCGGTTATCCGTTTGTGTTCGGATCGGATATTTCGGTATAGGAATGTAATATTCATTCGGGTATTTATATACTTCAGGTCGGGTTTGGGTATTTTTAGTTCGGGTTCGGTTATTTCGGGTCGGGTTTCGGATATTTAGATTTTGAAAAAAAATACAAAATTTTCATTACACAAGTTTCTTATATTTAAAAATATACCTTTAGCTTAACTGGTCTTTTAATTTTCAATAGATTAAATGATTAATAAATTTGAAGAAAAAAAATTAAAATAAAAAGACATTAATTTGGTTATTATTTTAGAATTTTGGATATAATTTTTGTTAATGCACGAAACAAAAAGCTTGATATGTTTTTTAAATGAGTAGCAATCCGTGATTATATGTATATTATCTGATTTTAAACTATGTGTAGCATTAATAAGAATATTTTGAATAAAATGAGAATAGTAAACTAGAAATATAAGGTTAAATATACGTATGTTCGGTTATCTTCGTGTATCCATTCGGTTTTGATATTACCCGTTCGGATATCCAAACTCTCCAAACTCAATATCCATTCAAGTATTTTATTACTTCGGTTCGGATTTCGGTTCGGGTTTTTCGGATCGAGTTCGGATGCCACTTTGGATATTGGGTAAAGTGCCCACCCCTAGCGATCACTACTTCCTTGCCTTCACTTATGAAGAAGAGATTGATTTTAGAAGGGGAAACATTATACACTCACAAAATGTTTGATTACAGTAAAACATTACAAGACTTTCTCCACAAACCCCCCAGAAGAAGAAAAAAAAAATGAAGGGAACCAAAAAGAATAACAGACACAATCTGTGTGTATAACTCTGTTTCTACCATTAAGCTCTACACCCCTGACTCATCATCATACCAACTCCATCAGTAGCGGGTCGCCTTCAGCCATTTGTCCAACCAGTTTAATGAAATCTTGTTCACTCGATATGCTCCAGGGATGAACAGCAGGCGCTTGAGCAGAATACAGACTCAAAGACGAGTTAAACGAAGAGGACTTCTTCTTATACACCATTGAGCCAAGAACCGGGTCAAAGTTCTGAGGCGAATCCATCGACATGAAGAACATTGGCACAGCCACTTTGTAATGCAAGTCCATTTCTCCCACGAGATCAACAAGGTCGACAAAGTCGGTTACAAGTCGTTTAGGCACGTAGAATACCTCTGAGCTGCATACCGTCAAGGCGTCGAGATTGTTCTTGGCTGCTTCCTTGTAGTTAACTTGGAAATGAGCCGGCATTGTACTTACGGTTCTCTTCACTAACTCGGCTTGTGCAGAGAACCAATCAGACTTCCCGGTTGGTTTCACTGATGTCCATGACTTCGATACCTAAACCAACAAGAAGTTTCACCGTAAGATAAAGAGATAGTGAAGAGAGAAATAACAGACAAGATGATGAGAATGTTATCATACCTTGTCTGTAGTCCAAATCTTGGTCTTGTCGGCTTGAAGTAGATTCCAGTAGTTGAGGACTGTGTCATCTTCAACAAACAAGAACCCTTCTGCGCTGCTGTATCGATCGAATATCTTTGGTAGATGTCTGAAACATACATATAAAGATACCATTAGAAGCTAGAACTTTAACCAACATGTACTAGCAAATCTTGAGAGAACATTCTTACTTGTAGATGTGATCGAGTTTGGCTTCTTCAACGTAAAGATCTGAGTTCTTCTGAGAAGACAATATCACAACGGTCTTGAACACTCTACCGTAAAGCAACCTCCACTCAAGCGCTGTGCGTTCAACAGGACCATTACAAAACATAACAAGAACAACGTTCCCAAAGTTCTTCCTCCACCTTATCAAGTTCCCTATCTCAGTGCTCACCGTACCCGTCTCCTCAACACCGAGATGAACCGAAGGCAGCTTCCTAGGAACAAACTCTTTTCTATCCCCGTGACCGATGGTTGCTCGAGGACGATCCAGTTCCAGCGACATCAACCTCGGTTGCTGATACCCGACGGTGATCAAATCCTGAAGCCAAGCAGACGTGAACTTCAAATCCTGTTCTGTCCAAAACCCTTCTTCAGCCATAGCAAAGCTCAGATCAAGTATCTTCTCAAAGAGACTATGCTTCTCCGATCTCCAAATGAGTAAGAACTTGATCAAACGACCGACATTGACGTGAAGATCCTTCTCCTCAGCAAAAGGATAAGCCTCGACTCTATCGAACCGGTGAGCCGTAGGTGGGTAAACAGCAACGTAACCACCAAGCTCCCACAACAGCCTCTGTCCCCAGTACCCTCTCAACACATCAGAAGCCATGGAACTAACCGAAACAGGAAGCATCAACCCCCAAAACGCAGACGAATGGTAAAGCGTGTTGAAAGAATTAACCGGCACCATCACACCCTGAGGCAACGCCACCTTAGGAGCATGCTCATCGAACCTAATATCAAAAGGTTCCAAAGTAGTCTTCCTAGTGAAGTAAAACACCGAATCAACATCAGGTAAACCGTTGGAGATCCCTTGCTGTATAAACTGCTTACCACCAAAGACCTCAGTGTAAAACTCCTCGTGGTTAATCTCACCTACGTTCTCTAACGGCAAACCTCTAGGCCAAACCGAACGTTGTCCAAAATGAATGTAAGGATTCACCACAGTCCTATTGGGATCCTCGTGACTATACTGCAAGATCGGCTCACTAACTAACTCAACGTCAAAACACTTGCCTAGATCTCCACCGATCACTTCCCCACGATCATCCGCGTCGTAGATCTTATTAGCACCGTGCTGGATCGCGAACAAGTAACCAACGCTCTTCCTCACGAAAGAGTCGTAAGGCAAGTGATCCAACACACGGTAACCCAGCTCAGCTTGTGCGTCTAGAGATAGAAAGATCGAACCTTTGAGACTCCAATCCTTAGGTGTCATCGAGTTTCCGACCGCTAGAACTTGCCATCCACGGATCTTCACCAAACCCTTGAGCTCCTCGGTCGGATACTTCGTCACCGACACCACGATCCACTTCTCGGTGACGAAGTTGGAGTAAGGGGAGGTCTTGTCGGGGAGGGCCTGGATCGTGTTCCATTTGATCTGGGGGCGAGTGAGAGGCTGGAGAGACTGAGTTGACTGGGATTGGAAACAGAGGAGGGAGGCAGTGTCGGTGGTGTTGTAGAGGAAGAAGAGAGCTGCGATTGTGATGATTGAGAGAGAGATGATGACGATTCTGGAGAGATTCTCGGAGACCCAAGTCGAAAAGTCGAGGCTTTTGGGTTCGCTGAATCGTCGGATCTGTTGGTGAGTCGTAGTAGGTAGCTCTCTGATCTGAGACTTCTTCGCCGGTTTGGGTGGAGACGGCGGCGCTTCACGATCTTGAACCAACATCGGATCAAAAGCTCGAGACTTTTGAACCTTGTCTGAATCAGAACAAATTTGTGGTTTTTTCAGACAGAACAATTAAAGAAACTTCGGTTTGGTGTATTGTCTGGAAGCGTATGTATGTAATGACGGTGGTTGGAATTGATGTTGTTGCTTAAGCTTGAATGCAAAAAGCTTTGAAAGCTAAGTATGGTCTGTGAGCTGGAGGTCAATGGCTATCTGCTTTATCGCCAAAGAGACAAATGAACTGTAGTTCTAAACCGAACCGGGATATATACCCGATTCAATTTATAACAAATATTCGAATGGGTCTTGTATAACAGTCATTTTTCCTATAATTCAAATCTTTTACACTAAAGCAAATAATATCCTTAGAATATGGAAAAGAGCTGGTTGCTAAATCCTCTTAAAAGGGCATTAAAATTTGAATCTGACACTCTTACACTTACAAGAAAGCTTAATTAGTTAATAAATAATTCAATTAATTAATTTAATTTTTAGTTTGATGAAATATATAAAAATATTTGAATTATCAAACGATCTCAAAATTAAATAGAAATACATTCGAAATAAATATTATGTATATCAAAAAGATACATCATAGTTTCTTCAAAATTAGACATGAATCGGTTGGAGATGATGGATATCATTAGCATATGGTCTATAATAAAGAGAAATATATTCTCCAGAATAAAAAGAGAGCTAAGAGACAGATTGCAGATATTTCTATCGGTGAATCTCTTGAAACCTTCTTGAAAGAGTGGAGAATGGACAATACCAAGATGGGCAGCTTGTCCTATATCCGGTGATAAGGGCTTCCGTCACGTAGTCGACATTTGTGGATGTCATTTTCATTAATCCTGGAGAAACTGATATTTATGCTCTACTTACCAGTGAAACCTTCTCAGCCAACTTACTCCAATGCTTTAATCAAGATCCCAATTGGCAGCTCGTCTTAAAAACAAAAATGAACAGTATTTCTTGCTGTAATTAGTGAAGAAAACGCTAAATTACTAAAAATATACATACGCAAATGTTTTACTGGTGGCCTACTTGCTAAACATAGTCATCTGTGGTTGAATCCAAGATCTAAACCGAACAGGAATATATGCATGATCCAATTAATGACAATATCTGAATGAATTTTGTATAACAGTAATTTTTTTCTTTAATTTCAGTTTTTTTACAAAAAAATAATAATTTCCCTAGAACATAGATAAGAACATGTTGCTAAGGGGGTGTTAGTGGGACTAGATTTTGATAGAGTTTGTTGATTTTAAAAGTAGAGAGATATGTTAAATTTGAAAAGATTTGTAGAGAATTTTGTATATTGTTAAAATCTATGAAAATAAAATAATGTAATAATTTTAAGAATTTAAAGAAAAAAGTAGTATTTTCAAAATCTTATTTTAGTTAAGAATTCAATTCCCAATAATACTTACTTTAATAGATTTGTAGAATCATTAAAATCTAAATTTTTTGAACAACAAATGATTTTGTAAAAAATTATAGAATCATCAAACCAATAACACTAAATTTTAATGAGAATGTGAAAATCTATAAACTGATAACACTAGACTTGAAAATTCTAAAAATCATTATAAATCTAATTTCCACTAACAGCCCCTAAATCTTTTTTGTAAGAGTTAAAATTTGAATTTGACGTTTTAATCCTTTTAGGGCTTAATTAGGTAAATGTAATTCAAATAATTAACTTCATTTTTAGTTTGATGAGATATTCAAAAATAGTTGAAGTATTAATCAAAATTAAATAGAGATGCATTCCAAATAAATATTATGTAACAAGTCGGATATATATATATATATATATAGATCTAAATGTTCAAAAATATTATAGAATTTGCCAATACCATTTCTCATTTTTATTTTCAAAAAAAAATATTTAACCGCTTTAGTCTTATAAACAATGAATTTAAAATTTTCAGTTTGTTGACAAAAGAAAAAAAAAAATAAAGAAAAAAAATTCAGTTTTAAATTTAAGAGATAGAGATAGAGAAAGATTACAAAATAACATTTAGTCATCAATGTTTACTCCACTTTATTTTATCAAATCTTCAAATGATTGAAACTCTGTTTTCTAGTAACGTAACTGATGCCAAACTAAGGTTCACCTGTTTTGTTACAACGAGAAAGGATCAAAGAAGATATAAAATGATTGTCTGTATAATGAAAATGAGATTCAGCCCCTCACAGTTTGGGTTGTCCGCATCCTCTGAACGACCCGTGAAGAGGCTGAGCCTTTCTGAAACCAACAATGTCCTCGATTTCAACAGATGGTGATGGGACTTCATCCTTGTCACTTGCCATTTCTTTCAAATGCTGGCTACCATATACTCTTACGCTCAATGACTTCTTCTTTGCTGCTCCAATCTTGATGTATTCCTCGAAGAAAGCTATTAAGTCCTGCTTCTGAAGCTGCCTCAGTGCAGCAACCTGTCCACAAGGAAACCCCAAGTTAGTTTCTCCCATAAACAACTACATACTCACTTGAACTAATCTTACAAGTGATTATGTACCTCTGCCTCTTTACGGTTGAACTTGAGTGTTCCCCTTTGAATCTCTTGCCAGTAAAACCGGGACTCCTCCTTCAGATTCTTGTATTTTTCAAGCTTCATGTCTATCAAAGCTGTTACATTGCTCTTGAGGAAAGAGTAACCCATGTCAGTTAATCAGGATCATATTACATTAGCTAGATTTCTTGAGATATACGTTGGTTCACCCATCTCACCTTGAATTCCTCATCACTCATCTCACGAAGTTTAGTCTCGAAGTTTTTCAGCAACAACTCCACCCTCGAATCAATATGTCCAGGACCCTGTTTAAAACCATCAACACACGGAGGCAGTTACAGACAAGAGAACGAAGGGTTATTAGATCAATTCGATCAGACAGAGATGGTTTGGCACCTTCACTGATGACTGGATTATGAACTGTACACCATAAATGCCAGAATCGTTCCTAAATTGTAGAAAAGCATATGATTAGACAGAGTTCAGGTGGGGACATTAGGAAACAGGAGGAAACAAAAACCTCTGAGCAAGTGCAGTGATGTAACCAAGCTGCTCCACCGTTCTAAGTTGGTGAAAGGTGGCTTGCTTTGCAACGAGACCAAATAGCTGAAGTTTAATATTCATGGCAAAGTCATCTCTATGAACCTGTAGGTGGCAACCAAAGTTTCAGTTAGCCAACAAAACAGTATGATCTCTAGAACTCTGTTGTAAGCTAACAAGTACCAGTATCTACACGAAGAATCAAAATCCAAAGCCATCTTCTAATTTGAACAAGTACCTGAATATAGTGTACTAGAGCAGAGTTTTCATCACTGGGGTTTGAGCCATCTTGGTGGTAGAAATACTTCATTCCTTCCTCGAGCTTCACAACTCTATTAGTCAGGTGCTGGGATGGGAACAAAGGTCGGCACTTAGGCTTTGGATCATTAAAAGAACATCCTCAACATGCTTGACCATTGACTCAGCTTCGTTACCCTCCACGTTACCTGAAATGAAGTAAAGATATAGTTGAACACCAAGACAGCTTCTGATTAAAGAAAAAAACTAATCTCAATACCTGCTATATAACACTCAATAAGTGTCCTTGATAACAACATTGGGACAAACTTAGCTACATCTTCAGCTTCCAAATGAGAAAGAACTTCTAGTTCCTCTGTCCAGGGCCAGGTTTGATCTTGTAATATCAGCGAGCAATAATACATTGCTTGGTGATATGGCTGCCGGAACTTGTAATTTTGATACTCTTTTGTGACAGTTTCCTAGTAAAAGACACAGAAACATAATAACACAGGGTCAATGATCGTCTAAATTGTCAACTTGAGCTAAAAAGAGAGACAGAGCCTAAATGATCACCTTGATAACAGCAAACCTGTCAGGTTTAACTTCAAAATTGGCTATCTTCTCAATAACAGTTTCCAGCAAAATCCTCAATTTGTGATTGTAACCAAGAAGGGTCAACTAGGAAGGGAAGAAAAACAAGCATTAGCACAAAAGACTTGTAAATGCGTGTGGTATAAATGAGGTAAATGCCAAACTCACCTCAAACCATTGTCTGAAAGGCTCACACCATAGTGAAGACCAGCAACTTGTGCATAATAAGCTACAACATAGAACAGGCGAAGAGTAAGTGGGCAGCTTTCATTAAAGAAAAATACTGAAGGATGCATAGATTAGATCTTTACCATATTCGTTTAAATAGTCCATCAATAATCTCGTAAAGATATCTGTAAGAACTGCTGCGTCCGGAGAGCTGACTGCGAGAGGACAGTTGAAATCCATCTTGAAATATGCCTTTGGTTTCGAGAAAATCGTATCTGGCTTATACCACAATCTCGAGAAAGGCGAGTTTCTCAACAAAACTGGGACAGTCTCCTGTTCCAGAACTTGATCACGTAAGAACACCGCCTCACACATTAAAGAATACTAACTAGTGTGGTGATTTTTGAACCTGGTTCTTAGCATCCTTTAGTGACAAATCTGTAGGAATGAAGACATTAGGCGCTGGTAAGTGCAGGTCTACTTCAGGAGCAGACTTCACCCACTCCTGTAATTATTTTACACAAACCAAAAAGATTAACAAGGTCAAAGAAAAACAACGGTTCAACCAATAAACGTATCATTTCGAGTAAGTATAACATATCAAATGTGAACCTGGATGGTGGAGCTGGTTATCTTCTCAAGAGAATAGGCAGTGTTATACCATGGCTCATTCTTGTCCGTTTGTCCTTCAAACTTCTGTGACTCCCAGAAGATTCTACAAAAACAAGACAACAGTTTGGTTATATCAACACATTCCAAAGCTTTAACACCATGTAAACTCTCATAGCATCACAGGGAATGGACAAAGTAAACTGCCAAAAAAAGCTAATGAAGATATCGAATAAAATAACTCGTATCATATGCATCTCGTCCTCAGATATATTAGAAACAATGTTGGAATTAGCTCAGGTATAAACTCATGATTTGATCATCGATTAAGTGTATTATAGGCAGCTAACCAAAAGAATTCTCTAGGTCACTTGAAGACCACGGACTTACCGAGCATTGCTAGGCGAAAGCTCATCTACAACCTTTTGTATAGTGTCTGGATTGAATTTAGACGGCAGTGACAATCCAACCAGCCAGTCCCTTGTCGGAAATATCTGAAATGTAATTACCAAGGATACATAAGATTTTTTTTATATACTAGACATGAACTTGGGTTTGTGCTTTAAGGATGTAGATTACCAAACTTAGTTGCACTACATAACTTTATATGTACTACTAATGTAATAGTCCATTGGTCATTTACGTAATAACATAGGTAAACATATATTCATCATTATGTTCATTGTTAAAGACACACGAACTCAAGCATATTAGGTAGTCATATAGAAAGCCTACAAGGAAAGCTAAAGAAAAAAAAGTATAACTTACCTGCATGTTTGATGCAATATCCACTATATAGGACATTGGTGGTGTTTTGTCTTGATAATGAAACTTTGTCTCACAAATAGCTGCGAGCTTCAGTAATAACAAGAGATGTGTCAAAACCTTTGAGGACTGATTCATTAGGATACTAGCAAGAAAAAAAAAAGTCAAATAGAATATAATTAGCATAGCCATACCTCATCAAAAATCCACTGAGAGACACCCTTCTGTTGTAATAGCTGAATGTATTTGAACAGCAGTCCCAATATATCTTGCATATGCTCTGTAAACCCACCAAGGTAGGAGAAACAACAATTTATCAAGTACGTACCAAACACCAAACGCACTCATACTCTATATTCAACACAAGAATGAATATGACTATCTGAACTTTCCTAGAGTTAAAAGAAATAACAGTAGAGAAACCCACCATGACCAGCATCGGTAAGGTCGATCGAAACCGTGAAAAAAGAATAATCAAGAGTCCAATCTCCTTCACCAGCAGAAAGTCCCGTTGCCCAACCTGTAAGCAATAAAAAGAATTAAGCAAAAAATAGAATAAAAAATGTAGTCACCAAGAATACAGATGAATACATAAAACTCTATATGAAGTATGCAAATTTCAGCAGCAGCAACCTATCCTAGACAAAGGCGTATAACACAACCAATAAAACAACTACTTTTGAACCCATTTCCCTTCCTATGAAGAATCTAGTGTAAAACCTATTCTTATGTGCCACAAAGAAACCATACCCAAGGTTTTCAAGGCGTGAAACAAGCTTCCTTCGCCTTCATGTCCAATTAGATGGCCAAGGTACCGGCATGGTGCTTCTTCGTAACGATGAATGCTAGGAGTTACGGGCCATGAAACATTGAGCTTGTGTCCTTGCTTTATAGGAACAGCTTTCACAAGAATCTGAAAAAAAACCAGAATAATTCAACAACACCAAAAGTACCATCTCTGAAACATTCTAGCATGAATATTCATCACGTTAGAATAAACACTGAATTTCCGGAAAGGAACCTGCAAATGTTCGGAAGTACATGGCTGACCAGGGAATCTAGGGATCGTTTTGTTGGTGTTTTGGACTTCCTGGAACATCCCTTCCACAAGATCTTGAATCTTGTCAAGGCTTTCTGAAAACATCCAGAGCAAAGACATCAGTATTGCTGTTACAAATTTTAATAGAAAGAAAGAGTAGTTTGAGGTTTGTATTAGCAAGGAAACATACCTTTCCCATATACAACCAGGTGCATGATGTTGGCAGAATAATGTTCTTCATAGAACTTGATAAGCTCACTCGTTGTATCTACTCCTTTCGCTTGGGGTTTTACATGAAGTGTATCCATGTTTCCTAAGCACAAAACTCACTTTTTTCAGCATAAGAAAAGGATTGAAATCACAAATGACTATTCATATGCATCATGATAAATAGCATTCCGTGATCGCCAATCATAGTAAAACCAGTGGAAAAAAAATTAGAATAAAGACCTGTGCTAAATTTGTGAAAGGGGTGGTCTTCTTTGCTTAGATGCTTCTGCAACTGTTATCAAAGAAAAATGACGGAAAGAAGCAGAGGTTAGAAGGTCGAGGCATGTAAAGATCTGTCAAAACTTCTTTTTCGCAATCAAATTTTATTTTCTTATCATAATCATTTGCTCAATACTGATAGAACCAGCTCAACGAGTCGGAAAAAGCTCAGATAAATGTTCTTTAGACCAGAGCTATATACCTGTCGATTCGGCCAGCCATCAGAGAGTAAGTTTTTCTGATTCTCTGGATACAGAAACCTCGTTATAATCAGTTTACATTCCAAGGACTACAGCAAGATAAACATAAAAGGAAGATAAAAAGCAAACCTGAGTCAACAGCCTTGATCTCCCTCATGGTAGCATCAGCTGACATAAGTGGTTTGATAAAGAACTGAGCAAACCTGATTTAATGAAGTTACGTAAGAATCTTACTCACAATTAGTTAAGCAATAAAAAAGAAAGAAAAAAAAGAACAAGTATACCTGTCCAAAGCCTCACTGAAACAATCAGCATTGATATCGAAATGGTAGTTTGTCTCTTCAGAGGATGTATACGCGTTTGTGCTACCTCCATGCTACACCAAGACAATTCCATATATCTCAAAACGTAACACCGTGTGGATCAACACAAGAAGAACGTCTCCAAAGTGTATATATATTACCTCAGTGATGTACTTGGAGTAACTATCTTCCACTGGATATTTCTCACTTGCATAAAACAGCATATGCTCTGAAAAAAACAATAAATCATTATTACAAAAACCACTCAATGTAACATTATAATATACAATTCGAGACCAGATTTGATCACTGATTGAGAAAGTACAAGACTTTGGAGATTGAATTAAACGTACCAAGGAAGTGAGCTAAGCCTTCTAATCCTTGCGGGTCAGAGAAAGATCCGATACTAACGCTCATTGAAGCAGCACACTTAAAAAAAAAAAAAAAAAAAAGAATCAAACTTTATGAATCAGTAATAGATTTCAAAAGTGAATCAATATGAATTGGAGCGATCTCAGACCTTATCGGTATCGGGATCGCTGATCAACAGGACCTGGAGAGAGTTCTTGAGGACAATCTTCCTGTACTCTCTGTTGTCCGTACGTGGCTTCAGTATCTCGACGCCGTCCACCGTCGTGGTGTTCGATTTCTCCACGGCCATCTTGCGTTGAGGATTAGTTTCGTTTTTGGCTTCGGTGTGTGTGTCGTGTTCTTCTTTCTTGTTCGCTGTCTGAACGAAGGGATATTGATTTTCTTCTACAGAGGTGAGAGGAGTTATATAGTGTGCTGAGGTCTACTACGTCTGAACACATCCAACGGTGAGAATATGGCCACGTCATCCCGATCCGGAAGCGTAGCGCAAGCAATAATAAATTAATAATAACTCGTAGAATAATTATTGGGTCATAAAAGTATACTTATGAATAAGTCCTTGAGATATTATTCCATTTTAGAATTTTATTGAAGGCATACAATATAGTTTGACTCTGTAATGGTCTTTCTAAAACTTTTAACTTCTGTTGTTTTTATATTTGACTAATTTGAACCCCCTTATTGAATTTGTAGTATGGCTGCAAATTTTATCTAAAGTGAACCAAAGATTTTGGTTTAGAAGTTTGATTTGATTCTTTAGATTAAATCGATGGGTAATATTTTCAATACTAATTTAACTGTAGTTTTAGTTTGGTTAGTCGAACTTCATAAATTAACCGCATTTCATATTTATTTTATAACTTATTTATAACATATCATATCTAAGTATACCACATTTTACTATAAATATATTAAATTTTATAAACGAGAGAACGATTCGAATTTTAATGGAACCAAAAATAGTTCAGTATAAGAACTCATATTAAATGCAAACCATTGTTTTATTCGATTATTTTCGCTAAAATTTCCTCAGACCAACTATCCAACAAATCAAATTAACTCTATTTTGTAGTCTACGAATAGATGTTGTGTAGCTTTATTTTGTAGTGTATGAATGTATGCCGTTTCGGTTATGATCTGAAACAAATGATATTGACCCAAGATAAACGACAAGTGAGTGAATGGCTGCGATTTTGAAAGAATACGTATTACTTGAGTTGAGTTGCAAACCTTATAAAATTTGATACGAATAGTCTCATTTAACAGCATCTCAGCGTATGAGTATCTTTTTATGCATCATCGGTATGAGTTGTAATGACTTGACAACATGTCAACAACAAGAAAGAGTCCAACAAGAAATTGCTTGTAAAATATGGTATTCTTTATTGAAAACTACTGCAACATCTGGAGTAAAAATAGAATCAAGAACCACAGATTGTTAATGGGCCGGGAGTACAACGACACTATCAAGAACAGGCCCACAAAGATGACCATAGTCATTACGCTTAGTATGATAAAACGCACTGTAAAAAGTTAACCTGGTCCGGTCCGAATCGGCAACGAACCTAAAATGCCCGGTTTTAAAAGCTCCCTTACCTGCTGACACGAGAGAAAGCTTAAACGGTTCTTTTCCGGCAAAGGCCTCCACCATCATCGACCCATGGCAGTCGTTTTGCGCGTCTCCCACCGTGAACGAGAGCATGTATGCTTCCCCGGAAACGGTACGGATGATCTGAGCCATTGCACTTTCTTCCAGCTACGAGCTCGACGGCCGCGAGTCCAGACGGGACCTTGAAATGACGGTTATCGATATACTTCACCGGTTTCAGGGATTCAACAATCCATCCCGGAAGTGGAGAGATTAAATCTTGATTCTTGCCGGGATCAAGATTCCGGTAGAGAAGTTAGCAAACACGTGTGGACCAATCTCGAAGCCTCCGTTTTCACTAAGTTTCCTCCTATGATTATTATGTGGAAGATAAGTTTTAGGTTACCGTGTGATATAGTAACACCAGACCCAAAATGCAAAAAGTGTTGTATATTATCTGAAATTAACCGGATTTTAACCGGTTAACTGGTTTAGCAATGTACCTGCGTTGTACCCGAGAGGAAGAATCTCTTTGATAGCGACAACATCTACGAGGGGTCCACACGTACGGTCCTCTTGAACACCAGGGTTATGGAAAGTGATTTTAACCACATCCGACGTTGCCTTGAAAGCCCAAGCGTAAGTGTCTCCACCGTCTGAGCTAAACACGGTCTGGATGGGAAGCTCGTCGGCCTGACCGGGAACAGAGACTTTAATGTTCTCGTCCTGAGCGCAACTCCTCGTGGCTCCAAATGTTATTGAGTAGACATAACCAGGATTCACTTCAACTTCTGAGAGATGGAAGCTAAGCTTCCTAGTCTCACAGCATGGACCCCACGTGGGACTGGAAAATGGAATCCTCCGGCTGAGGCCCACCGGAGACTAGCTCCACGTGGCCGGAGATTTCCCATTGAGGGAGAGAGTTTGCACCGATTATTTGTCGACCCCTCATGTTTGATTTGAGAGGGATGTGCTCAAAGTTGCCATTTGGGAGAAGCCCTACATATATAAGTAGATACAAAACCATAACATTACAAATTCATATTGGTTGAGTTAAGTGATTATGCAAAGCAGTGAGTTTCTTTACCATCAAGATGAGGAGCCCGACGTGGTGTGACGCTGTGATAACCATGGAAGAGAGAGAGGAGAATGAGAAGAAAGCAAAGAGTGTGATAGAGAGACATTTTTTATAAGAACACTAGTCTTATTCTAATGTGTTAGTGTTACCTACCCCCAAGGCCATGGGGGCTATATATAGGATAGGTAATACATTGGAATCTGTAAGCAAGAAAATACGAAGAAGCTTCATGTACAATTTCGGAAGTATATAATAAAGTTTTTTTTAAATAACTATATAATAAAGTAGTTCAAGCTTATTTAAAGAATATATAACAGTTCTATTTTTATGTATACAGACGTATAGTACAGGAGCTGAGGACGGAAACTCGAGCCACGTTGAAGAATGCATCTTACGAGCCGCATAGTGTGGCTCATTGTCTGTCATGTTATATTGATCGGTTGTACAAGATCCAATATTACTAATAAACTGAATATATCATATAGTCTCTGTATTTTGTGTGCAGTGACGAGAAGCTGGAATATGACGCTGAAAAATTTGAGACGAATCTTCTAAACATGAATCTATTACACGTTGAATATTATATGATTTGGTTAATTAGCAACAAATCTCACGCTGAATATTAGTAATGCGATCTAAAACCCCATTTATATTATATGACGTCCAATAATGTAACATGTAGAAGTTTGCACTTTGTTAGCTAGATTTCTTAGTTTTCTTTTACTACGGGAGATTTTGAATTCAGAAGAGGGAAAGAAACGAAAAAAAAAACACTTATTATTTCGCATTAGTCACATAAAACCTAATCTTAGCTTTGTTTTTGTTTATTCACGAGCTGTTTATTGGAATATCTAACCAAAGCGAAAGACTTTCAAGCAAACATAAACAAATCAGTGGAGCTAGTAGGCAGCCTAGGCTCGATCTAGCTAATATATCTGTTAATACACCATGAATATTACTTAACATGTTAACTAAATTTAAACTTTAAAAATCTGGATGATGTTTTGTGTGAGTCAACTAAGTATTCAACTATATATATTGAAATCATACGCTAGCAAAAACATGGTCAATTTTTTTGGTTCTTTTCTCTGCAATCGACGTAGCAATTTGTTTTGTTTAATAAAGCTTCATGCTTAATAAAAGTATAATCAAATAAATAGTGAACGAGATTTACAAAATAAATGCGCCATGTGTGTACACGATTGATATGAAAGGTAGCTCCAGAAGTCCACATCTGGTCTGATCCGCTGATTTCTCATCGCCATGATTTTCTTTTCAAGTCAAACTAAAGGAAAGTATAGTGATTTTGAATCTGAAAGTTACATTTGACGTCTTATTGCTATGTTAAAATATATGATCTTGAGATGTAATAAATATGCTATCTTTCCTCAATGCATGTTACATATTACATGTTGAACATCATAAATCACATGGAATCAAAGAAACATAAAACTGTATTTTTAAAATACTTTCACAGAAATATAGAAAATGTAATTGGAAACCGAACTGTGACTTTGTGAATGTTTAAAGAAATGTGCTTGCAAATAGATAATATCATTTTATTATATAGTATTAGATTATAATTTATATTCAAACAAATTTTAACGGGTCGTGACAACTCTAACACTGTCAAGCACAGGCCCACAAAGATGTCCGAAATCATGGAGTTTGGTATGATAAAATCCACTGTAGAACGTTAACCTCGTGCGGTTAGAATCGGCGCGGAATCTAAAACGTCCCACTTTAAATGCTCCTTTTCCGTTAGATTCAAACTGAAGCTTAAACGCGAATTTTCCCGCAAACGCTTCAACCATCATCGATCCGTGACAACCGTTTTGTGCGTCTCCAATCGCGAACGAGAGGATGTAGTTTCTACCGGCAACGGTACGGATGATCTGCGCGATGGCGCTTTCTCCCGGCGACGAGCTCGATTGCGGCGAGTCCTGAGGGGACTTCGAAGTGGCGGTTATCGATGTACTTGACCGGTTTTAGAGATTCGATGATCCATCCCGGAAGCGGTGATATCAGATCTTGTACCTTCGCTGGGATTAAGATTCCGGTAGAGAAATTGTTGAATACATGTGGACCGACCTCGAATCCACCGTTCTTCACAATGTTTCCTGGTTTATTCACATAGAAAATGAGTTTAAGGATGAAACATCAAACAATATGTAAGATAAGGACCAAATTGCAAAATATTTAGGTGGGAACTTTGGTTAAAATGGCGTAGCTTTTAAACAACAAAACTCCATGCAAACCGGTTTGATATAGAAAAAAATAAGAGAACCAAATTGAGGTTATTTGTCATATCATAACCATAATACCATGTTCAATTACAATTTGTACAACGTGCGACCAATCGATATAATCAAATCATGCGATACTAAAAACAAATAACAATCTGCAAGTTGTGAATAGTCACACTGGTCGCAGTCACATGAAAATGGATATAGCCTAAATAAAATTATCGATTAGATTAAGTTATGCACTCATTACTATTCTTTTTAGATGAAAGATATGAAAAAAAAGCTATATGAAAAATGAACCTAGTTGTAGACTGAAAAGCAGGACGATTCTATACCGATATTGACATGGTTAATTAAATTACCTCTGTTATACCGAAGAGGGAGAATCTCTTTGATGGCAACGGCGTCAACTAGTGGACCACAAGAAGGGTCCTCTTGAACGCCAGGGTTATGAAAAGTGACCTTAACCAAATCAGTCGTTGCCTTGAAAGCCCAAGCGTACGTGTCTCCACCGTTAGTACTGAACAACGTCTGGATGGGAAGCTCATTGGTCTGGCCAGGCACAGAGATTCGTATGTTCTCGTCCTGAGCACAAGTCCTCGTGACCCCAAACGTTAGAGAATAGACCAAGCCACGCTTCAGTTTCACATACTGAGATATCGAGGCTAAGTTCCCTAGCCTAGCTGCATGCACTCCACGTGGCACCGCAAAGTAGAAACCTCCTGGCTGTGGGCCGCCGGAGACTAACTCGACGTGGCCAGAGATTTGCCAATGAGGAAGAGAGTATTTGCCGATTATTTGCCTCTTTCTCATGTTTGATTTGTTAGGAACTTGCTCAAAGTTTCCGTTTGGGAGAAGCCCTACATTAAATGGATAGCAAAATATAACGTAATGAATCATAGTAAAACATATACTTTGGTAACATGTCATAGTAAAACAAATAAAACGTTGAAAGTTAAATGCTAGTTAGAATGGTCTTACTATCAAGATGAGGCATTCGTTTTACAGGTAAGCTATGAGAACCATGGCAAAGAGAGAAAAGGAAAACCAAGCAAAGAGAGAGAGTGAGAGACATCGTGAGCTCTTACTCTAGGTGACACAAGAAAACAAGTACTCTATCAATTGTCACTTATGAAAGTAGAATTATGAGAGTTTGTTAGACAATTGGTGGTGATATTTGCACAAGTTCTTACGAGCTATATATAGCTGACCTACGTACTAATAATTTTAAGTTGTTTTGGAATTATTGGAATTATTAAATGATGGAAGAAATATATAAATTAAAGTATCATACGGCGATGCACCGTACGTATTAATACGAAAGTGATAGCGAAGATAAGTAAGAGCACACTGAGTCTCCCCACGAAATAAGCCGCAATGTTTGCGGTGTGGCTGTAATGTCCATCATGTTATTCATCAAACTATTGTACTTTCAATATTCATATAGAATTTTCCACTTAATTAAACCACCATGTTAAATCATTTATGTTGTAATTATGAGTCTACGTTAAAAAATGTATCAGCTAATTGCGACTACCTTTTTGGCTTGAAATAAACTAAATTGCCATTACAGATTAGTTTCTGAAATTATAGTACTGTAGATTAAGGTCTATAAATATATATAACTCGTCAAATAACATATTTTGTTGAATAGCACATTTCTTCACAAACAAATACTATAGAGTCAAGCCTCTATCAACTTGCATTAAATTCTAAATATCACATGCTGGCTATATTTACTCTATGAACATGCAAGCAATTAATATTTAGTTTATGTAATGTGAAATTTGAATCTCAAGCAAACTATAGACAACTTTTCGGTTCTTTTGGGAATATTAAATATCAGCAACTAGTTAATCAGTAACTGCATGTGTATGTAAACTATACGATGGGAGCCTCCAAGTATGGTTTATGCCGGTTCGTCGGCGCGATTTGCTCTCCAATTCAAAACTAGAAAACCAAATATGATTCCAAGGTGCCTAGATTCTTTCGTTTAGTTAAAACTTAAATATTACACATTCTCGAGCCTCGACAACATATGCATACATACACATTATAATTTATGACATGTATATGTGTTCCTCTGTCATTTTAAGTACAATGTATATTTCATGGAAAACAAAAGAGAAACCACATAACTGCATAAGTCATTCGCGAGTAAAGGTAATCTGAAAAGTATCAAAAAGAGAAGAAGAGAACTTTATCTTATGTTTTTTTCGTTTACGTTTTAATTTGAGTAAAAAAAAAAAAGTAATACTAACCAATAATCTTCTGTTTTCTTTTTTTTTTTGAACTGAAATAATCTTCTGTTTTCACAAGTAAGAGAAACAGCCACATCATATAAATAAATTCTAAATAAAAGCGAAAGCATTTTACTTTATTTTTAATGATTTTGTACCATAATTAAAAAATTCTAGTGTCTTATTTCATTCTTGATAATTTGATATGATCCCAAATATGTTGAGTTGGCCTCGTACAGGAATCCGGCCAGAAACTGAGAATGAAACCAGCGACGGAAGAGAATCTTTTCTATCTCTCCGAAGTTGACTTTATTTTTATATTAAAAACTCGTTGACTTTTTAGAGTTTACACATGATGGATCCACACACTTAACATTTGACTTTCATATCCATAAATGTTATAAGATGGAATCGTCTACATGAACATGGGAAGACAAACGAACGTTGACACACACACTCACGCAAAGAAAAATGGAATAGATTGTAAAACGCTCCAGCTGATTGGTGTAACTGTATAAGTCATAGAATTGAAGCTTTTATTAACTAAAAATTCATTCATGATAGATTCTATCAAAACTCTCATCTAGTGAAGCTTTTAGTATTCATATATATATATATATATATATATATGTCAATTCTCTCAAATAGCACTTTTTAATTTTTTATCACAAAAATAACCTTCAGAAAATAAAATGACCAAAATAGTTTCTTTTTAGTTTTTAATTTTTATTTTTTGAAATTTGAAACTCCATCCCCAAACTCCACTTCTTAATTCTAAACCTTAAATCTAGATTAGTTGATCGTAGAAATATAAATGCATATTTTACCCTATAATAAAATCTCTTTTAATTATTTTCTTCTTTTGAAGTCTATTTTTGTAAAAATAAATTAAAAAGGCCTATATCCAATGAAATTTCTCATATATATATATATAAGAAATCCAGAGGTGGAGATATGCTGAGAGTTGAACTCTGGTCAGAGTTTGATAACCAAGACTGAACATATTTGATTTTAATAATATTGGCCTTGCTATTGTGTAGGTGTAAAACAATGAGTTATACTTCTAGCTCTTGGATGAGGATTCGAGGCAGAACTTCGCTTTGTTGCTTGTGCCGCAACATAAAACCTTTCCCTTCTGCAACCAGTGACTCATTCATCATCCATTCATCGTGGAGGAAATAATCAAACCACAAGAAAAGATAAAAAGAGGTTTGATGTTTTAGTTATTCTTTTTTTTTTTAGCAGAGTTTTGTATTCAAATCCAATAGTTTAATTCGATGAAAATGGAAAGCTTGTATCTTATGGCTTGTTATTGGCCACCACAAATTGGCATTAGAGGTCAGTTATCTCCCATTTGAAGAAGTAATAGTTAGACAGTAAGCCCAATGTACTTAAAGCCCAACTAAATCAGGCCCAAACAACGATTTCCGTTCCGTTTCGGTTGGAACTGTGAACTGTAAACTGTAAATCCAGGAGACTTTATGTTGTTGTTTTTGTAACTTGATTTTATTTTGTTCTTTTTCATTATTATTAAATTTAATGTTGAAAGTGATATAGTAAAACAAAAGAAATGTCGACGAATGCTTAAAATAAGAGGGACATACCATGATCCTAAGGTCATGATATGTGTCTGATAAAGCTAGAGCTAAAGTCTCAATCAATATTACTGCCAAAGATATATTTGGGTGACATTTTTCTAATCACTTTCTTTTTAAAAAAGGAATAGAAAGTTGTATAAAATGATAGTGAATAAACAACAAAAGTGGGGATAGCTTTCCTTCAACCTTCCACATGCCCCATTTGGTACACTACAAGATGGACAGCCGAGTTATGTCCTTCCACATTTCCTTTTAGTTTTGTATTTGTTATATATTCATACATAAACTTAAATAGCTAACAGAATCTTGTAAACATTCGCAACCAATATAAACATTAACATTATATATATGAAAACATTAGAAAGTTAAGAACTGCTATAATATCTACATATCATAGCAATAAAGAAAGGTTTCGGAATTCATTGGTACAAAATGAACTCTTGTGAAGGAAAATTGTACATTTTTCCCAAAAAACACTAATTAACTCGTACTAATTGATAAATGGGAATAATGCTTTGGTACGACATCCCACAAATCTGTAGTGATGAGAGCATAAATCTCGACCTGATCTTCGTTTTAGGAATTCGAAAGCAAAGTCATGAATTGCAATTCACAAATGATTTTGCAGAAAGTTAGTTTGTTAGGTGAAACATTCATATGCTAATGACTTAGTTCTCATTGTAATCATTGGTTAACGTTTTCTTTATTAATTATTGAAATTTTAAACAACTAATTTGACTTTTAAGAATATCTTATCTCTTCTTCTTCACGAGTTTAAAGCAACGAGGTGCTTCAATCATTATGTCTTCTTTATTTCATGCTCCTCTTTTATGATTTGTCTGATAACTTATGATCATCAATGGAAAATTAGATTGTTATGAATTTAAAAAAATCAGCTGATATATATATATATATATATATATAGTGAAAAATGAGGTATAATCTGATTTACACCGAAACAAAATATCAAAAAGCCAAGCCGAATTGAATGTAGAAAACCAATCATAAACACATGTAATTAGTGATATAATACTTTATCTTGCTAATTACCGTTTTCATCTGTAAGCTTAGGCTATAAGAACCTTTGATATATGAGAAATTTACCAGACCGAATTCAACTTTCATGAGGTGAAATTTCACTTGAAAACCAAATTCAGGAATGTTCTTTTGGTTTAGAGTTGAATACGGTTTGGGATTAGAGTATGGATCTGAGAAAACCTTGTTATTGCTACTGGAAAATAAAGAATGATGGGATGGGCGGGTGAGTGGTGGTGGTCGGAGCAGACAAAGTTGGGGTCCTACAATATGCCTAACCGTAAGAGCCACTTTCTTGTTTACCCCATCCCGTGAGTGACCCCCACATTCTCTCATTCTATTATTCTCAATCTTTATCTGCTCTTTAGTTCAACTCTCAACTAAATTTGTTCCCTAACCTTTCTAAAAAAATTAATATATAACTCTTTACAGCATAATGGAATGAATATTTGTTGATAAAATAGAATTTTAGGCATTACATGTAATGTTTTTTGTTCTTATAAATATTTTTGGAAGCAACGATTAAAGTTAATAAATTTAGTCTTTATCGAAAACTCATATTCGATCTTGAGATCCACTTATTTTAGAATGGTGTTAGATATGACTATACGGTACATGTTGTGACAAATAAGGAATTTTCTATCAATTGTCCTTTTTAACAAAAAGAAAATTATGAATCACTCAGATATATATATATATATTTGAAGTATCTAGGTTATTATTTGAGTTTTTTTTTTGTATGCAGGATCTTGTTTTATGTATCATGTTTAGAAGTCACTTTTCTATGAAACACATTCATAATACATATATTTTAAAAATATCTTATTTAGTGGTAGTATTTTTTAGCTTTAGTATTTTCTAACTTCTAGTTAATGATCAGCACAGCAATAAATACCAAAAACTTAAGTTAGAGACACATTGATAAACACATCTATGATGTATCCGACATCACTTTCCCATGTTTGGGTCGTTTGTAGAGGAACATCGGAAACTATTAACGCACAAAACCATATATATATATATATTTTGTTTTAATAAATCGTTTCTATTTTAATCGAAGAACACTAATTTTATTCTCAGACAGACTATGCATAAATGATCATCAAAATTTAAAAGAGACTAATTTCGACGTTCGGGCCGGACACTGGAGAAACATGTCTTCTACCAACACTCAAGACTTGACAAATCGTTTATTACTACAGCATCTCACAAAAAAATTGCTACGTGTAATTATTATACTTTTAAGTGGTAATTTGGAAATCAATCATATCCATTCATATTAGAAAAAAACACATAACGCCTGCTCGGGAACGACTCTTTGATTTATACGTAGTATATTGTTCTATTCATGAATGTCACCAAAATTGGTAACGACGAACATCGATCATAGCTAAAGCAATCAACAGAACATCACAAGAAAGTAGATTCCCCATTCGAAAAAGTGGCCATTCTAGTTTTTCTAAGAAAAAAGTGGCCACTGCATGTCAAACTTTGATGTAAAAGCTCATAGAGATTAGAAAACACGTAGGGGTACAAATCTCCCTACGGTATACGTGTATGAGAAATATTCGAGGTTGAAGATTTTTTAAATATATTACAACTCTAATTAATATAGTTAGACGTTTCTAAAATCGACTTTCTTGTGCAGATCACTTCTCAATTTATCTTTCTCAAACAAATTTTTTTACAAGACGATTATGTTTGTATTCCCTAATAAATACACATAGAGAGATTAAATTTTAAGTTGACAAAAAAAAAGTTCAAAATTTTGTTCTAAAAAAAGAGTTCAAAAATTTAAAATTTCAGTAAACGCTTTATTCGTATACATTGTAGATATAACATACAAATATTTTTTACAATTGATTTAAATATAAATCCCAAGGCATGTAGATTGTGTTTGTAATAGCCGAAGATACAATAAAAAAAACATAAACAAAACTATAAATTATACTTTGTATATGGACTATATATTCCCTTATATGTAATGATATCCCAGTTAACTCTTAGCAGTTTTAGCCAATTACACACTTGAGACCCAAAATAAATTTAATTTTAAGGTATATTAATCTGTGATATTAGAAGATTAATACTCCTAGTTGCAAAGTGTGTGTTAGCTTGGGGAAAAAATTCTCTTCAAATAAGTTACAAAAAAATCTTCATTTCGCATACATTGAAATATCAAAGAAACTAGATTGAAGAATAATAGTATATTTTACTAATTTGTTTTGAAGTTTGAACATTATGACAGGTACAGAAAAACGTCAGAGGAAAAGAATTATCAAAACGTACACTTTTCTTCTAATTTTTTCATAAATGTTTTTTTCAAAAGCAAAAATGTGTCAGACGGATTTATGCATCCTTTCATTCATTCATCACTGTCTCGTGAAAAATATAAAACTTTATATCAGAAATTATATAATATTTAAACGTATCAAAAAGAAAAACAAAAAAAAAAAAAAACTCCTGTTTAAGTCCTTTTGAGTCTCTCTCTGAACTGAGAGGATCTTGTTTGGATTCCATATAAAACACGAAATGCATTCTCTCTCTTCACAGAGACTCTACTCTATGTTCAAGCTCTCTGCTCTTTCTTCATCTCCCTGAAATTATGGGGTTTGTTCTCTTCTCTCTGTCTCACAGTCACTCTTAAAAGTCCACATCTGAGATGGGTGTTCGAGACATCAAAACAGTTACTTTGACTCCCAAAGAGTTTAATGTGTTTCACGCAAAAGATCAACACTTTTTTTCCTCTCATTTTCTTGATGCCACTTAAGAAATGATGTTTTTGTCAACCAGTCACTCTCTTTGTGTGTTTGCTTGAGGAAGAACAAGAGTGTCTGATTGATTAGTTCAAAATGGCAAATTCTCATGTCAGCCTCCTGATTGTTGTGTTCCTATCAAAATCTGAACTTGGTGAAGCCCAGCATGAAGCTGCATTGTTAGCCAAAAGAGAGCTGGGTTCCCATGGATAGTGCCTGGGAATGTTTGATCTCCTCAGGCTTCAGCTTTCTTAGACTTTAATCTCCGACCTCAGAAGCTTAAAGCATCTAGATCTCTCCCGAAACAGCTTCACCGACCAATTTCAGCATCTCTTGGCAACTGAGTCTGAGCCCGTTTTGATGGAGGGATTCCAGTGGAGTTTGGTAAGCTTATAGGCCTTAGATCCCTCAACGTTTCCAATAACTGCTTGTGAGAGATACCTGATGAGCTTATGGCTCTAGAGAGGTTAGAGGAGTTTCAGGTATCTGGAAACGGCTTAAATGGTTCTATACCTCACTGGTAGGGAACCTGAGTAATCTCAGGTGTTTACAGCTTATGAGAATGAGTTGGTAGGTGAGATACCTAAAGGGTTAGGTTTGGTTTCTGAACTGAGTTGTTGAATCTTCACTCAAACCAGCTTGAAGGGAAGATTCCAAAGGGGGTTTTTGAGAAAGGGAAGCTTAAAGTGTTGGTCTTGACACAGAATAGATTGACCGGTGAGATCCCTGAAGAGGTGGGAATCTGCAGTGGCTCTCCAGCATTAGAATTGGGAACAATGAGCTTGTAGGAGTCATTCCGAGGACAATAGGAAACATAAGTGGATTCTACCTACTTTGAAGCAGACAATAACCATCTCTCAGGTGAGATTGTTGCAGAGTTCTCAAAGTGTTCTAACCTCACTCTGCTGAACCTGGCAGCTAATGGGTTCACTGGAACCATTCCAACAGAGCTTGGTCAGGTTTTGAGTCTTCAAGAACTGATTCTGTCTGGTAATAGTCTCTTTGGAGACATCCCTAAGTCGTTTCTTGGATTAGGAAACCTCAACAAGCTTGATTTAAGTAACAACAGACTCAACGGCACCATCCCTAAGGAACTCTGCAACATGCCGAGGCTTCAGTATCTGCCTTGATCAGAACTCCATACGAGGAGACATACCACATGAGATTGAAACTGTCTGAAGCTGCTTGAGCTCCAACTGGGTCGAAATTACTTGACGGGAACCATTCCTCCTGAGATTGGTCACATGAGGAACTTGCAGATAGCACTCAACTTGAGTTTCAACCATCTTCATGGATCATTGCCTGCCGAGTTAGGAAGGCTCGACAAGCTCGTGTCACTGGATGTCTCTAACAATATGCTTACAGGAACCATACCGCAACTACTAAAGGGCATGATGAGTTTGTTCGAAGTTAACTTCAAACAACCTCTTGAGCGTCCAGGTTCTTTGTTCCCTTTCAAAAGTCTCCAAACTCGAGCTTCGGGAAACAAAGAGCTTTGTGGAGCCGCTGAGCTCTTCGTGTGGATACTCTGATGATCTTGAACATTTGAGGTACAATCACAGAGTTTCCTACAGGATTGTGCTTGCAGTGATTGGTTCAGGTATTGCTGTCTTTGTCTCAGTCACTGTGGTGGTGGTTCTCATGATGAGGGAGAAACAAGAGAAAGCAGCGGGTAAAACGTCGATGTTGAAGACCACGTTGAGGATGAGCAACCGCGATTATAGCCGGAGATGTCTTCCTTGAGAGTCTTAAACAAGGGATTGATCTGATGCAGTGGTGAAAGCAACCATGAAGGAGTCAAACAAACTCAGCACGGGAACGTTCAGTTCGGTTTATAAAGCAGTCATGCCTTCAGGGATGATTGTTTCGGTGAAGAAACTCAAATCCATGGATAGAGCCATAACTCAGCATCAAAACAAGATGATCAGAGAACTTGAAAGACTCAGCAAACTTAGCCATGACCATTTGGTTACACCGATTGGGTTTGTTATATATGAAGATGTTGCTCTTTGTTGCATCAGCACTTACCTAATGGTAACTTAGCTCAGCTGATTCATGAGTCCTCCAAGAAACCGAGTACCAACCTGACTGGATGAGACTGTCCATAGCCGCTGGAGTAGCCGAAGGCTTAGCGTTTCTCCACCATGTCGCCATTATTCACCTTGATGTTTCCACTAGCAATGTCCTGCTAGACTCTGGTTACAAACCTGTGCTTGGGGAAATCGAGATATCCAAACTTTTAGATCCATCCTGAGGCACTGCAGCTCAGTTGCTGGTTCCTTTGGCTACATCCCTCCAGGTATTATAATAGTGTCTATGGTTTTGTTAATTTCATAGATTTCTTTGTTTTTTTCCTTCAGAGTATGCCTACACAATGCAAGTGACTGCACCAGGGAATGTATACAGCTATGGAGTAGTGTTGCTGGAGATTCTACCTCAAGGGCACCGGTGGAGGAAGAGTTTGGTGAAGGAGTAGATTTGGTGAAATGGGTCCATGGAGCTTCAGCGAGAGGGGAAACACCAGAGCAGATACTTGACGCCAAGCTTAGCATCCTTTGCTTGGAGAGAGAGATGCTTGCTGCACTGAAAGTTGCATTGCTTTGCACAGATATTACACCTGCAAAAAGGCCAAAGATGAAGAAAGTAGTTGAAATGCTTCAAGAGGTTAAGCAAAGTAAATGAGAGAATGAATATGATGATAATATATATAGTTTCTTTTTGACATTCATATACAAAAACGCATTCCTATACATGTGAGCTTCTCTCATCTGTGTATTATGTAGAGTTTTATGATGAAATGCAATATTGGATTTGCTTATTCTGCTTATCTAATTGCACAAATTATAAACTAGATCACAGAAGAAACAATGTACATTATTGTAAGAACTATTCAACAAAGCCTTTCTTGTAGAATCAAAGAATCGTTAAATTACACGTGAATACAGATGGATCCTCCTCATATGATCAACAGCCAGCAGCTTTAAGGAAATTGTCGTAAGTGCTTGAGGCTGGTAGTTTATATGCTTGTGGGTATTTTGGAGTTTTGAATAGCACTGTGTCTGAATAGTTCCTATTGGTGTTGGAGAGCCGTTGACAGAACTTTCATGTCGTAGCTGAGAATTCAAAAGACTCGAGATCTTCTGCTGTTTTCCCATTAACAGATTCCTCGCAAAGGTCATTTCTC
Source organism: Brassica carinata (assembly GCA_016771965.1). Lineage (NCBI taxonomy): Eukaryota > Viridiplantae > Streptophyta > Magnoliopsida > Brassicales > Brassicaceae > Brassica > Brassica carinata. Next base: position 119,524 of record JAAMPC010001633.1, read on the forward strand.
TGTATGAAGCATCGGCTGCAGTTTTGAAGGATATTAGACCCATTTCACGTATTGTCTCTACCCTTCAACAAAACAAAAGAACAAGTATAGTTAGTATTAAACTTATCTTGGTGATGAATCTGTAAATCTAATTTCTAGGAAGATTGAGCATGTAACTTACAGATTCTAGAATTTGATTGATAGTGGGGAGGTCTGAGACTTCAGCAGCTATTATATGATTATTATCAGCAACTGTTTCAGTGACATCTCCAAATTTTGATCCTCATGAGAGAAGAGTGCCGCAAGCTGAAGAAACAGACCAAAGGTTCAGTTCACAATTTTCATCTCAAGGACTAAAGAGTTATGGTAAAGACAAGAGCTAATACGTTTTGGGGTTTAACATCTCCAAAGTTAGCCTGAAAGGGTTTGTGAATGTCCTCTAAAACGCTGGTTCCAAGTGGACATGCATCATCCGGCATGAATTCAGTGAGCAGCTGTTCTTTGCATGTTCTCCATTTCAGACTGAAAAACAGTTTAACTGTGGTTATCAGTTGATTTACCAAGGCTAGAGCAGTTTAGTGGGAGGTAGTGATAGGAAACGACTTACATTGCACATCTTTTCTAAGCTTTGACAATTTCATAGACAAGGGTTCCTCTTGCTATGCCTATGCTCATTCGAGGCTGCTATCTTTGAAAGAGTATCCAGAGCTGGCATTCATCTTCTTGGCATCCATACGCAACGGTCAGCTTGATCCATCTTGCATTTGCCTGAAGACCACAAGTAAAGGCTGTAAATCCAGATCAGCTGCAGACCGTTGCGTATGGATGCCAAGAAGATGATGCTTCAGCTCTGATACTCTTTCAAAGATAGCAGCCTCGAATGAGCATAGGCATAGCAGAGGAACCCTTGTCTATGAAATTGTCAAAAGCTTAGAAAAGATGTAAGTCGTTTCCTATCACTACTTCCCACTAAACTGCTCTAGCCTTGGTAAATCAACTGATAACCACAGTTAAACTGTTTTTCAGTCTGAAATGGAGAACATGCAAGAACAGCTGCTCACTGAATTCATGCCGGATGATGCATGTCCACTTGGAACCCGCTTAGAGGACATTCACAAACCCTTTCAGGCTAACTTTGGAGATGTTAAACCCCAAAACGTATTAGCTCTTGTCTTTACCATAACTCTTTAGTCCTTGAGATGAAAATTGTGATGAACCTTGGTCTGTTTCTTCAGCTTGCGGCACTCTTCTCTCATGAGGATCAAGAATTTGAGATGTCACTGAAACAGTTGCTGATAATAATCATATAATAGCTGAAGTCTCAGACCTCCCCACTATCAATCAAATTCTAGAATCTGTAAGTTACATGCTCAATCTTCCTAGAAATTAGATTTACAGATTCATCACCAAGATAAGTTTAATACTAACTATACTTGTTCTTTTGTTTTGTTGAAAGGTGGTAGAGACAATACGTGAAATGGGTCTAATATCCTTCAAAACTGCAGCCGATGCTTCATACAGAGAAATGACGCTACATTGCGAGAATCTGTTAATGGAAAACAGCAGAAGATCTCGAGTCTTTGAATTCTCAGCTACGACATGAAAGTTCTGTCAACGGCTCTCCAACACCAATGGGAACTATTCAGACATATTCAAAACTCCAAAATACCCCACAAGCATATAAACTACCAGCCTCAAGCACATGACAATTTCCTTAAAGCTGCTGGCTGTTGATCATATGAGGAGGATCCATCCTATTCACGTGTAATTTAACGATTCTTTGATTCTACAAGAAAGGCTTTGTTGAATAGTTCTTACAATAATGTACATTGTTTCTTCTGTGATCTAGTTTATAATTTGTGCAATTAGATAAGCAGAATAAGCAAATCCAATATTGCATTTCATCATAAAACCTACATAATACACATGAGAGAAGCTCACATGTATAGGAATGCGTTTTTGTATATGAATGTCACAAAAGAAACTATATATATTATCATCATATTCATTCTCTCATTTACTTTGCTTAACCTCTGAAGCATTTCAACTACTTTCTTCATTTTGGCCTTTTGCAGGTGTGTATTGTGCAAAGCAATGCAACTTTCAGTGCAGCAAGCATCCTCCAAGCAAAGGATACGGTGCTAAGCTTGGCGTCAAGTATCTTCCTGTGTTTCCTCTGCTGAAGCTCCATGGACCCATTTCACCAAATCTACTTCACCAAACTCTTCCTCCACCGGTGCCCTTGAGGTAAGAATCTCCAGCAACACTACTCCATAGCTGTATACATTCCTGGTGCAGTCACTTGCATTGTGTAGGCATACTCTGAAGGAAAAAACAAAGAAATGTGTGGAGTCTATGAAATTAACAAAACCATAGACACTATTATAATACCTGGAGGATGTAGCCAAAGGAACCAGCAACTGAGCTTATACTTGCAGTGCCTCGGGATGGATCTAAAAGTTTGATATCTCGATTTCCCAAGCACAGGTTTGTAACCAGAGTCTAGCAGGACATTGCTAGTGGAAACATCAAGGTGAATAATGGCGACATGGTGGAGAAACGCTAAGCCTCTGCTACTCCAACGGCTATGGACAGTCTCATCGGCCAGTCAGGTTGGTACCGGTTTCTTGAGGACTCATGAATCAGCTGAGCTAAGTTACCATTAGGTAAGTGCTGATGCAACAAGAGAGCAACATCTTCATATATAACAAACCCAATCGGTGTAACCAAATGGTCATGGCTAAGTTTGCTGAGTCTTTCAAGTTCTCTGATCATCTTGTTTTGATGCTGAGTTATGGCTCTATCCATGGATTTGAGTTTCTTCACTGAAACAATCATCCCTGAAGGCATGACTGCTTTATAAACCGAACTGAACGTTCCTGTGCTGAGTTTGTTTGACTCTTCATGGTTGCTTTCACCACTGCATCCAGATCAATCCCTTGTTTAAGACTCTCAAGGAAGACATCTCCGCTATAATCGCGGTTGCTCATCCTCAACGTGGTCTTCAACATCGACGTTTTTACCTGCTGCTCTTGTTTCTCCCTCATCATGAAGAGAACCACCACCACAGTGACTGAGACAAAGACAGCAATACCTGAACCAATCACTGCAAGCACAATCCTGTAGGAAACTCTGTGAAAATTCCTCAAATGTTCAAGATCATCAGAGTATCCACACGAAGAGCTCAACGGCGCCCACAAAGCTCTTTGTTTCGAGAAGCTCGAGTTTGGAGACTTTGAAAGGGAACAAAGACAGGAACTGGACCGCCAAGAGGTTGTTTGAGAAGTTAACTTCGAACAAACTCATCATGCCCTTTAGTAGTTGCATGGTTCCTGTAAGCATATTGTTAGAGACATCCAGTGACACGAAGCTTGTCGAGCCTTCCTAACTCGGCAGGCAATGATCCATGAAGATGGTTGAAACTCGTTGAGTGCTATCTGCAAGTTCCTCATGTGACCAATCTCAGGAGGAATGGTTCCCGTCAAGTAATTTCGACCCAGTTGGAGCTCAAGCAGCTTCAGACAGTTTCCAATCTCATGTGTCTCCCTCGTATGGAGTTCTGATCAAGGAGCAGATACTGAAGCCTCGGCATGTTGCAGAGTTCTTAGGGATGGTGCCGTTGAGTCTGTTGTTACTTAATCAAGCTTGTTGAGGTTTCCTAATCCAAGAAACGACTAGGGATGTCTCCAAAGAGACTATTACCAGACAGAATCAGTTCTTGAAGACTCAAAACCTGACCAAGTTGTTGGAATGGTTCCAGTGAACCCATTAGCTGCCAGGTTCAGCAGAGTGAGGTTAGAACACTTTGAGAACTCTGCAACAATCTCACCTGAGAGATGGTTATTGTCTGCTTCAAAGTAGGTAAGTCCACTTATGTTTCCTATTGTCCTCGGAATGACTCCTACAAGCTCATTGTTCCCAATTCTAATGCTGGAGAGGCCACTGCAGATTCCCACCTCTTCAGGGATCTCACCGGTCAATCTATTCTGTGTCAAGACCAACACTTTAAGCTTCCTTTCTCAAAAACCCTTTGGAATCTTCCTTCAAGCTGGTTTGAGTGAAGATTCAACAACTCCAGTTCAGAAACCAAACCTAACCCTTTAGGTATCTCACCTACCAACTCATTCTCATAAGCTGTAAACACCCTGAGATTACTCAGGTTCCCTACCCAGTGAGGTATAGAACCATTTAAGCCGTTTCCAGATACCTGAAACTCCTCTAACCTCTCTAGAGCCATAAGCTCATCAGGTATCTCTCCCACAAGCAAGTTATTGGAAACGTTGAGGGATCTAAGGCCTATAAGCTTACCAAACTCCACTGGAATCCTCCATCAAAACGGTTCAGAGACAAATCAAGAAACTCAAGCTCAGTTGCCAAGAGATGCTGAAATTGGTCCGGTGAAGCTGTTTCGGAGAGATCTAGATGCTTTAAGCTTCTGAGGTCGGAGATTAAAGTGACATTACTCCTAAGCTGAAGCCCTGAGAGATCAAGCATTTCTACAAAAGAATTGTTGGCACCACACTTGAGCCTATCCCAAGTACAATACTCTGTGGCATTGCTACCCCATCCTGAACTCCAAACTCTCTTTAATGGCTAACAATGCAGCTTCATCGCTTAGCTGAGCTTCACCAAGTTCAGATTTTGATAGGAACACAACAATCAGAAGAACTGACATGCACCATAATGCCATTTTTGAACTAATCAATCAGACACTCTTGTTCTTCCTCAAGCAAACACAAGAGTGACTGGTTGAAAAAACATCATTTCTTAAGTGGCATCAAGAAAATGAGAGAGGAAGAGTAAAAGTGTTGATCTTTTGCGTGAAACACGGATTAAAGCTCTGGTTTTGGAGTCAAAGTAACTGTTTTGCGATGTCTCCGAACAAAACCATCTCAGATTTGTAAGAAAAAGGAAGTGCTTTTAAGTGTGACTGTGAGTGTTGTGCCTTTAGAGACAGACAGAGAAAGAGAAAGAGAGAACAAAACCCATAATTTCAGGGAGATGAAGAAAGAGAAGAGGGCAAGCAGAGCTTGAACATAGAGTAGGGTCTCTAGAAGAGAGAAGAGAATGCATTTCGTGTTTTATAAAATCACGAAATTTTATTGCAGAACTAAACAAAGATCCTCTCAGTTCAGAGAGAGAGAGAGACTCCAAAAAAGCATACGCACTTAAACAGGAGGGAATTTTTTCATTTGTTTTTCTTTTTTGATACGTTTAAATATTATATTAATTTCTGATATAAAGTTTTATATATTTTTCACGAGACAGTGATGAATGAATGAAAGGATGCATAAACCGTCTGACACATTTTGCTTTTTGAAAAACATTTATGAAAAAAGATTAGAAGAAAAGTGTACGTTTTGATAATTCTTTTCCTCTGACGTTTTTCTGTACCTGTCATAATGTTCAAACTTCAAAACCAAATTAGTAAAATATACTATTATTCTTCAATCTAGTTTCTTTGATATTTCAATGTATGCGAAATGAAGATTTTTTTTTTTGTAACTTATTTGAAGATTTTTCCCCAAGCAAACACACACTTTGTAACTAGGAGTATTAATCTTCTAATATCACAGATTAATATACCCTTAAAAATTAAATTTTTTTTGGGTCTCAAGTGTGTAATTGGCTAAAACTGCTAAGAGTTAACTGGGATATCATTACATATAAGGGGAATATATAGTCCATATACAAAGTATAATTTATAGTTTTGTTTATGTTTTTTTTTTATTGTATCTTCGGCTATTACAAACACAATCTACATGCCTTGGGATTTATATTTAAATCAATTGTAAAAATATTTGTATGTTATATCTACAATGTATACGAATAAAGCGTTTACTGAAATTTTAAATTTTGAACTTTTTTTAGAACAAAATTTTGAACTTTTTTTGTCAACTTAAAATTTAATCTCTATGTGTATTTATTAGGGAATACAAACATAATCGTCTTGTAAAAAATTTGTTTGAGAAAGATAAATTGAGAAGTGATCTGCACAAGAAAGTCGATTTTAGAAACGTCTAACTATATTAATTAGAGTTGTAATATATTTAAAAAAATCTTCAACCTCGAATATTTCTCACACGTATACCGTAGGGAGATTTGTACCCCTACGTGTTTTCTAATCTCTATGAGCTTTTACATCAAAGTTTGACATGCAGTGGCCACTTTTTCTTAGAAAACTAGAATGGCCACTTTTTCGAATGGGGAATCTACTTTCTTGTGATGTTCTGTTGATTGCTTTAGCTATGATCGATGTTCGTCGTTACCAATTTTGGTGACATTCATGAATAGAACAATATACTACTACGTATAAATCAAAGAGTCGTTCCCGAGCAGGCGTTATGTGTTTTTTTCTAATATGAATGGATATGATTGATTTCCAAATTACCACTTAAAAGTATAATAATTACACGTAGCAATTTTTTGTGAGATGCTGTAGTAATAAACGATTTGTCAAGTCTTGAGTGTTGGTAGAAGACATGTTTCTCCAGTGTCCGGCCCGAACGTCGAAATTAGTCTCTTTTAAATTTTGATGATCATTTATGCATAGTCTGTCTGAGAATAAAATTAGTGTTCTTCGATTAAAATAGAAACGATTTATTAAAACAAAATATATATATATATATGGTTTTGTGCGTTAATAGTTTCCGATGTTCCTCTACAAACGACCCAAACATGGGAAAGTGATGTCGGATACATCATAGATGTGTTTATCAATGTGTCTCTAACTTAAGTTTTTGGTATTTATTGCTGTGCTGATCATTAACTAGAAGTTAGAAAATACTAAAGCTAAAAAATACTACCACTAAATAAGATATTTTTAAAAATATATGTATTATGAATGTGTTTCATAGAAAAGTGACTTCTAAACATGATATAAAACAAGATCCTGCATACAAAAAAAAACTCAAATAATAACCTAGATACTTAAATATATATATATATATCTGATTCATAATTTCTTTTGTTAAAAAGGACAATTGATAGAAAATTCCTTATTTGTCACAACATGTACCGTATAGTCATATCTAACACCATTCTAAAATAAGTGGATCTCAAGATCGAATATGAGTTTTCGATAAAGACTAAATTTATTAACTTTAATCGTTGCTTCCAAAAAATATTTATAAGAACAAAAAAAAACATTACATGTAATGCCTAAAATTCTATTTTATCAACAAATATTCATTCCATTATGCTGTAAAGAGTTATATATTAATTTTTTAGAAAGGTTAGGGAACAAATTTAGTTGAGAGTTGAACTAAAGAGCAGATAAAGATTGAGAATAATAGAATGAGAGAATGGGGTCACTCACGGGATGGGGTAAACAAGAAAGTGGCTCTTACGGTTAGGCATATTGTAGGACCCCAACTTTGTCTGCTCCGACCACCACCACTCACCCGCCCATCCCATCATTCTTTATTTTCCAGTAGCAATAACAAGGTTCTCAGATCCATACTCTAATCCCAAACCGTATTCAACTCTAAACCAAAAGAACATTCCTGAATTTGGTTTCAAGTGAAATTTCACCTCATGAAAGTTGAATTCGGTCTGGTAAATTTCATATATCAAAGGTTCTTATAGCCTAAGCTTACAGATGAAAACGGTAATTAGCAAGATAAAGTATTATATCACTAATTACATGTGTTTATGATTGGTTTTCTACATTCAATTCGGCTTGGCTTTTGATATTTTGTTTCGGTGTAAATCAGATTATACCTCATTTTTCACTATATATATATATATATATATATATCAGCTGATTTTTTAAATTCATAACAATCTAATTTTCCATTGATGATCATAAGTTATCAGACAAATCATAAAAGAGGAGCATGAAATAAAGAGAAGACATAATGATTGAAGCACCTCGTTGCTTTAAACTCGTGAAGAAGAAGAGATAAGATATTCTTAAAAGTCAAATTAGTTGTTTAAAATTTCAATAATTAATAAAGAAAACGTTAACCAATGATTACAATGAGAACTAAGTCATTAGCATATGAATGTTTCACCTAACAAACTAACTTTCTGCAAAATCATTTGTGAATTGCAATTCATGACTTTGCTTTCGAATTCCTAAAACGAAGATCAGGTCGAGATTTATGCTCTCATCACTACAGATTTGTGGGATGTCGTACCAAAGCATTATTCCCATTTATCAATTAGTACGAGTTAATTAGTGTTTTTGGGAAAATGTACAATTTTCCTTCACAAGAGTTCATTTTGTACCAATGAATTCCGAAACCTTTCTTTATTGCTATGATATGTAGATATTATAGCAGTTCTTAACTTTCTAATGTTTTCATATATATAATGTTAATGTTTATATTGGTTGCGAATGTTTACAAGATTCTGTTAGCTATTTAAGTTTATGTATGAATATATAACAAATACAAAACTAAAAGGAAATGTGGAAGGACATAACTCGGCTGTCCATCTTGTAGTGTACCAAATGGGGCATGTGGAAGGTTGAAGGAAAGCTATCCCCACTTTGTTGTTTATTCACTATCATTTTATACAACTTTCTATTCCTTTTTAAAAAGAAAGTGATTAGAAAATGTCACCCAAATATCTTTGGCAGTAATATTGATTGAGACTTTAGCTCTAGCTTTATCAGACACATATCATGACCTTAGGATCATGGTATGTCCCTCTTATTTTAAGCATTCGTCGACATTTCTTTTGTTTTACTATATCACTTTCAACATTAAATTTAATAATAATGAAAAAGAACAAAATAAAATCAAGTTACAAAAACAACAACATAAAGTCTCCTGGATTTACAGTTTACAGTTCACAGTTCCAACCGAAACGGAACGGAAATCGTTGTTTGGGCCTGATTTAGTTGGGCTTTTAAGCATTGGGCTTACTGTCTAACTATTACTTCTTCAAATGGGAGATAACTGACCTCTAATGCCAATTTGTGGTGGCCAATAACAAGCCATAAGATACAAGCTTTCCATTTTCATCGAATTAAACTATTGGATTTGAATACAAAACTCTGCTAAAAAAAAAAAAAGAATAACTAAAACATCAAACCTCTTTTTATCTTTTCTTGTGGTTTGATTATTTCCTCCACGATGAATGGATGATGAATGAGTCACTGGTTGCAGAAGGGAAAGGTTTTATGTTGCGGCACAAGCAACAAAGCGAAGTTCTGCCTCGAATCCTCATCCAAGAGCTAGAAGTATAACTCATTGTTTTACACCTACACAATAGCAAGGCCAATATTATTAAAATCAAATATGTTCAGTCTTGGTTATCAAACTCTGACCAGAGTTCAACTCTCAGCATATCTCCACCTCTGATTTCTTTATATATATATATATGAGAAATTTCATTGATATAGGCCTTTTAATTTATTTTACAAAAATAGACTTCAAAAGAAGAAAATAATTAAAAGAGATTTTATTATAGGGTAAAATATGCATTTATATTTCTACGATCAACTAATCTAGATTTAAGGTTTAGAATTAAGAAGTGGAGTTTGGGGATGGAGTTTCAAATTTCAAAAAATAAAAATTAAAAACTAAAAAGAAACTATTTTGGTCATTTTATTTTCTCAAGGTTATTTTTTGTGATAAAAAATTTAAAAGTGCTATTTGAGAGAATTGACATATATATATATATATATATATATATATGAATACTAAAAGCTTCACTAGATGAGAGTTTTGATAGAATCTATCATGAATGAATTTTAGTTAATAAAAGCTTCCAATTCTATGACTTATAGTTACACCAATCAGCTGGAGCGTTTTACAATCTATTCCATTTTTCTTTGCGTGAGTGTGTGTGTGTCAACGTTCGTTTGTCTTCCCATGTTCATGTAGACGATTCCATCTTATAACATTTATGGATATGAAAGTCAAATGTTAAGTGTGTGGATCCATCATGTGTAAACTCTAAAAGTCAACGAGTTTTAATATAAAATAAAGTCAACTTCGGAGAGATAGAAAAGATTCTCTTCCCGCTGGTTTCATTCTCAGTTTCTGGCCGGATTCCTGTATGAGGCCAACTCAACACATATTTGGGATCATATCAAATTATCAAGAATGAAATAAGACACTAGAATTTTTTAATTATGGTACAAAATCATTAAAATAAAGTAAAATGCTTTCGCTTTTATTTAGAATTTATTTATATGATGTGGCTGTTTCTCTTACTTGTGAAAACAGAAGATTATTTCAGTTCAAAAAAAAAGAAAACAGAAGATTATTGGTTAGTATTACTTTTTTTTACTCAAATTAAAACGTAAACGAAAAAACATAAGATAAAGTTCTCTTCTTTTTTGATACTTTTCAGATTACCTTTACTCGCGAATGACTTATGCAGTTATGTGGTTTCTCTTTGTTTTCCATGAAATATACATTGTACTTAAAATGACAGAGGAACACATATACATGTCATAAATTATAATGTGTATGTATGCATATGTTGTCGAGGCTCGAGAATGTGTAATATTTAAGTTTTAACTAAACGAAAGAATCTAGGCACCTTGAATCATATTTGGTTTTCTAGTTTTGAATTGAGAGCAAATCGCGCCGACGAACCGGCATAAACCATACTTGAGGCTCCCATCGTATAGTTTACATACACATGCAGTTACTGATTAACTAGTTGCTGATATTTAATATTCCCAAAAGAACCGAAAAGTTGTCTATAGTTTGCTTGAGATTCAAATTTCACATTACATAAACTAAATATTAATTGCTTGCATGTTCATAGAGTAAATATAGCCAGCATGTGATATTTAGAATTTAATGCAAGTTGATAGAGGCTTGACTCTATAGTATTTGTTTGTGAAGAAATGTGCTATTCAACAAAATATGTTATTTGACGAGTTATATATATTTATAGACCTTAATCTACAGTACTATAATTTCAGAAACTAATCTGTAATGGCAATTTAGTTTATTTCAAGCCAAAAGGTAGTCGCAATTAGCTGATACATTTTTAACGTAGACTCATAATTACAACATAAATGATTTAACATGGTGGTTTAATTAAGTGGAAAATTCTATATGAATATTGAAAGTACAATAGTTTGATGAATAACATGATGGACATTACAGCCACACCGCAAACATTGCGGCTTATTTCGTGGGGAGACTCAGTGCTCTTACTTATCTTCGCTATCACTTTCGTATTAATACGTACGGTGCATCGCCGTATGATACTTTAATTTATATATTTCTTCCATCATTTAATAATTCCAATAATTCCAAAACAACTTAAAATTATTAGTACGTAGGTCAGCTATATATAGCTCGTAAGAACTTGTGCAAATATCACCACCAATTGTCTAACAAACTCTCATAATTCTACTTTCATAAGTGACAATTGATAGAGTACTTGTTTTCTTGTGTCACCTAGAGTAAGAGCTCACGATGTCTCTCACTCTCTTTGCTTGGTTTTCCTTTTCTCTTTGCCATGGTTCTCATAGCTTACCTGTAAAACGAATGCCTCATCTTGATAGTAAGACCATTCTAACTAGCATTTAACTTTCAACGTTTTATTTGTTTTACTATGACATGTTACCAAAGTATATGTTTTACTATGATTCATTACGTTATATTTTGCTATCCATTTAATGTAGGGTTCTCCCAAACGGAAACTTTGAGCAAGTTCCTAACAAATCAAACATGAGAAAGAGGCAAATAATCGGCAAATACTCTTCCTCATTGGCAAATCTCTGGCCACGTCGAGTTAGTCTCCGGCCCACAGCCAGGAGGTTTCTACTTTGCCACGTGGAGTGCATGCAGCTAGGCTAGGAACTTAGCCTCGATATCTCAGTATGTGAACCTGAAGCGTGGCTTGGTCTATTCTCTAACGTTTGGGGTCACGAGGACTTGTGCTCAGGACGAGAACATACGAATCTGTGCCTGGCCAGACCAATGAGCTTCCCATCCAGACGTTGTTCAGTACTAACGGTGGAGACACGTACGCTTGGGCTTTCAAGGCAACGACTGATTTGGTTAAGGTCACTTTTCATAACCCTGGCGTTCAAGAGGACCCTTCTTGTGGTCCACTAGCTGACGCCGTTGCCATCAAAGAGATTCTCCTCTTCGGTATAACAGAGGTAATTTAATTAACCATGTCAATATCGGTATAGAATCGTCCTGCTTTTCAGTCTACAACTAGGTTCATTTTTCATATAGCTTTTTTTCATATCTTTCATCTAAAAAGAATAGTAATGAGTGCATAACTTAATCTAATCGATAATTTTATTTAGGCTATATCCATTTTCATGTGACTGCGACCAGTGTGACTATTCACAACTTGCAGATTGTTATTTGTTTTAGTATCGCATGATTTGATTATATCGATTGGTCGCACGTTGTACAAATTGTAATTGAACATGGTATTATGGTTATGATATGACAAATAACCTCAATTTGGTCTTTATTTTTTCTATATCAAACCGGTTTGCATGGAGTTTTGTTGTTTAAAAGCTACGCCATTTTAACCAAAGTTCCCACCTAAATATTTTGCAATTTGGTCCTTATCTTACATATTGTTTGATGTTTCATCCTTAAACTCATTTTCTATGTGAATAAACCAGGAAACATTGTGAAGAACGGTGGATTCGAGGTCGGTCCACATGTATTCAACAATCTCTACCGGAATCTTAATCCCAGCGAAGGTACAAGATCTGATATCACCGCTTCCGGGATGGATCATCGAATCTCTAAAACCGGTCAAGTACATCGATAACCGCCACTTCGAAGTCCCTCAGGACTCGCCGCAATCGAGCTCGTCGCCGGAGAGAAAGCGCCATCGCGCAGATCATCCGTACCGTTGCCGGTAGAAACTACATCCTCTCGTTCGCGATTGGAGACGCACAAAACGGTTGTCACGGATCGATGATGGTTGAAGCGTTTGCGGGAAAATTCGCGTTTAAGCTTCAGTTTGAATCTAACGGAAAAGGAGCATTTAAAGTGGGACGTTTTAGATTCCGCGCCGATTCTAACCGCACGAGGTTAACGTTCTACAGTGGATTTTATCATACCAAACTCCATGATTTCGACATCTTTGTGGGCCTGTGCTTGACAGTGTTAGAGTTGTCACGACCCGTTAAAATTTGTTTGAATATAAATTATAATCTAATACTATATAATAAAATGATATTATCTATTTGCAAGCACATTTCTTTAAACATTCACAAAGTCACAGTTCGGTTTCCAATTACATTTTCTATATTTCTGTGAAAGTATTTTAAAAATACAGTTTTATGTTTCTTTGATTCCATGTGATTTATGATGTTCAACATGTAATATGTAACATGCATTGAGGAAAGATAGCATATTTATTACATCTCAAGATCATATATTTTAACATAGCAATAAGACGTCAAATGTAACTTTCAGATTCAAAATCACTATACTTTCCTTTAGTTTGACTTGAAAAGAAAATCATGGCGATGAGAAATCAGCGGATCAGACCAGATGTGGACTTCTGGAGCTACCTTTCATATCAATCGTGTACACACATGGCGCATTTATTTTGTAAATCTCGTTCACTATTTATTTGATTATACTTTTATTAAGCATGAAGCTTTATTAAACAAAACAAATTGCTACGTCGATTGCAGAGAAAAGAACCAAAAAAATTGACCATGTTTTTGCTAGCGTATGATTTCAATATATATAGTTGAATACTTAGTTGACTCACACAAAACATCATCCAGATTTTAAAGTTTAAATTTAGTTAACATGTTAAGTAATATTCATGGTGTATTAACAGATATATTAGCTAGATCGAGCCTAGGCTGCCTACTAGCTCCACTGATTTGTTTATGTTTGCTTGAAAGTCTTTCGCTTTGGTTAGATATTCCAATAAACAGCTCAAACAAAACAAAGCTAAGATTAGGTTTTATGTGACTAATGCGAAATAATAAGTGTTTTTTTTCGTTTCTTTTCCTCTTCTGAATTCAAAATCTCCCGTAGTAAAGAAAACTAAGAAATCTAGCTAACAAAGTGCAAACTTCTACATGTTACATTATTGGACGTCATATAATATAAATGGGGTTTTAGATCGCATTACTAATATTCAGCGTGAGATTTGTTGCTAATTAACCAAATCATATAATATTCAACGTGTAATAGATTCATGTTTAGAAGATTCGTCTCAAATTTTTCAGCGTCATATTCCAGCTTCTCGTCACTGCACACAAAATACAGAGACTATATGATATATTCAGTTTATTAGTAATATTGATCTTGTACAACCGATCAATATAACATGACAGACAATGAGCCACACTATGCGGCTCGTAAGATGCATTCTTCAACGTGGCTCGAGTTTCCGTCCTCAGCTCCTGTACTATACGTCTGTATACATAAAAATAGAACTGTTATATATTCTTTAAATAAGCTTGAACTACTTTATTATATAGTTAAAAAAACTTTATTATATACTTCCGAAATTGTACATGAATTTTCTTGCTTACAGATTCCAATGTATTACCTATCCTATATATAGCCCCCATGGCCTTGGGGTAGGTAACACTAACACATTAGAATAAGACTAGTCTTTATAAAAATGTCTCTATCACACTCCTTGCTTTCTTCTCACTCTCTCTCTTCCATGGTTATCACAGCGTCACACCACGTCGGCTCCTCATCTTGATGGTAAAGAAACTCACTGCTTTGCATAATCACTTAACTCAACCAATATGAATTTGTAATGTTATGGTTTTGTATCTACTTATATATGTAGGGCTTCTCCCAAATGGCAACTTTGAGCACATCCCTCCTCAAATCAAACATGAGGGGTCGACAAATAATCGGTGCAAACTCTCTCCTCAATGGGAAATCTCCGGCCACGGAGCTAGTCTCCGGTGGGCCTCAGCCCGGAGGATTCCATTTTCCAGTCCCACGGGTCCATGCTGTGAGACTAGGAAGCTTAGCTTCCATCTCTCAAGAAGTTGAAGTGAATCCTGGTTATGTCTACTCAATAACATTTGGAGCCACGAGGAGTTGCGCTCAGGACGAGAACATTAAAGTCTCTGTTCCCGGTCAGGCCGACGAGCTTCCCATCCAGACCGTGTTTAGCTCAGACGGTGGAGACACTTACGCTTGGGCTTTCAAGGCAACGTCGGATGTGGTTAAAATCACTTTCCATAACCCTGGTGTTCAAGAGGACTACGTGTGGACCCTCGTAGATGTTGTCGCTATCAAAGAGATTCTTCCTCTCGGGTACAACGCAGGTACATTGTTAAACCAGTTAACCGGTTAAAATCCGGTTAATTTCAGATAATATACAACACTTTTTTGCATTTTTGGGTCTGGTGTTACTATATCACACGGTAACCTAAAAACTTATCTTCCACATAATAATCATAGGAGGAAACTTAGTGAAAAACGGAGGCTTCGAGATTGGTCCACACGTGTTTGCTAACTTTCTACCGGAATCTTGATCCCGGCAAGAATCCAAGATTTAATCTCTCCACTTCCGGGATGGATTGTTGAATCCCTGAAACCGGTGAAGTATATCGATAACCGTCATTTCAAGGTCCCGTCTGACTCGCGGCCGTCGAGCTCGTAGCTGGAAGAGAAAGTGCAATGGCTCAGATCATCCGTACCGTTTCCGGGAAGCATACATGCTCGTTCACGGTGGAGACGCGCAAAACGACTGCCATGGGTCGATGATGGTGGAGGCCTTTGCCGGAAAAGAACCGTTTGCTTTCTCTCGTGTCAGCAGGTAAGGGAGCTTTTAAAACCGGGCATTTTAGGTTCGTTGCCGATTCGGACCGGACCAGGTTAACTTTTACAGTGCGTTTTATCATACTAAGCGTAATGACTATGGTCATCTTTGTGGGCCTGTTCTTGATAGTGTCGTTGTACTCCCGGCCCATTAACAATCTGTGGTTCTTGATTCTATTTTACTCCAGATGTTGCAGTAGTTTTTCAATAAAGAATACCATATTTTACAAGCAATTTCTTGTTGGACTCTTTTCTTGTTGTTGACATGTTGTCAAGTCATTACAACTCATACCGATGATGCATAAAAGATACTCATACGCTGAGATGCTGTTAAATGAGACTATTCGTATCAAATTTTATAAGGTTTGCAACTCAACTCAAGTAATACGTATTCTTTCAAAATCGCAGCCATTCACTCACTTGTCGTTTATCTTGGGTCAATATCATTTGTTTCAGATCATAACCGAAACGGCATACATTCATACACTACAAAATAAAGCTACACAACATCTATTCGTAGACTACAAAATAGAGTTAATTTGATTTGTTGGATAGTTGGTCTGAGGAAATTTTAGCGAAAATAATCGAATAAAACAATGGTTTGCATTTAATATGAGTTCTTATACTGAACTATTTTGGTTCCATTAAAATTCGAATCGTTCTCTCGTTTATAAAATTTAATATATTTATAGTAAAATGTGGTATACTTAGATATGATATGTTATAAATAAGTTATAAAATAAATATGAAATGCGGTTAATTTATGAAGTTCGACTAACCAAACTAAAACTACAGTTAAATTAGTATTGAAAATATTACCCATCGATTTAATCTAAAGAATCAAATCAAACTTCTAAACCAAAATCTTTGGTTCACTTTAGATAAAATTTGCAGCCATACTACAAATTCAATAAGGGGGTTCAAATTAGTCAAATATAAAAACAACAGAAGTTAAAAGTTTTAGAAAGACCATTACAGAGTCAAACTATATTGTATTCAATAAAATTCTAAAATGGAATAATATCTCAAGGACTTATTCATAAGTATACTTTTATGACCCAATAATTATTCTACGAGTTATTATTAATTTATTATTGCTTGCGCTTCCGGATCGGGATGACGTGGCCATATTCTCACCGTTGGATGTGTTCAGACGTAGTAGACCTCAGCACACTATATAACTCCTCTCACCTCTGTAGAAGAGAAAATCAATATCCCTTCGTTCAGACAGCGAACAAGAAAGAAGAACACGACACACACACACCGAAGCCAAAAAAACGAAACTAATCCTCAACGCAAGATGGCCGTGGAGAAATCGAACACCACGACGGTGGACGGCGTCGAGATACTGAAGCCACGTACGGACAACAGAGAGTACAGGAAGATTGTCCTCAAGAACTCTCTCCAGGTCTCATGATCAGCGATCCTGATACCGATAAGGTCTGAGATCGCTCCAATTCATATTGATTCACTTTTGAAATCTATTACTGATTCATAAAGTTTGATTCTTTTTTTTTAGTGTGCTGCTTCAATGAGCGTTAGTATCGGATCTTTCTCTGACCCGCAAGGATTAGAAGGCTTAGCTCACTTCCTTGGTACGTTTAATTCAATCTCCAAAGTCTTGTACTTTCTCAATCAGTGATCAAATCTGGTCTCGAATTGTATATTATAATGTTACATTGAGTGGTTTTGTAATAATGATTTATTGTTTTTTTCAGAGCATATGCTGTTTTATGCAAGTGAGAAATATCCAGTGGAAGATAGTTACTCCAAGTACATCACTGAGGTAATATATATACACTTTGGAGACGTTCTTCTTGTGTTGATCCACACGGTGTTACGTTTTGAGATATATGGAATTGTCTTGGTGTAGCATGGAGGTAGCACAAACGCGTATACATCCTCTGAAGAGACAAACTACCATTTCGATATCAATGCTGATTGTTTCAGTGAGGCTTTGGACAGGTATATACTTGTTCTTTTTCTTATTGCTTAACCAATTGTGAGTAAGATTCTTACGTAACTTCATTAAATCAGGTTTGCTCAGTTCTTTATCAAACCACTTATGTCAGCTGATGCTACCATGAGGGAGATCAAGGCTGTTGACTCAGGTTTGCTTTTTATCTTCCTTTTATGTTTATCTTGCTGTAGTCCTTGGAATGTAAACTGATTATAACGAGGTTTCTGTATCCAGAGAATCAGAAAACTTACTCTCTGATGGCTGGCTTAATGCGACAGGTATATAGCTCTGGTCTAAAGAACATTTATCTGAGCTTTTTCCGACTCGTTGAGCTGGTTCTATCAGTATTGAGCAAATGATTATGATAAGAAAATAAAATTTGATTCTGAAAAGAAGTTTTGACAGATCTTTACATGCTCCTCGACCTTCTAACCTCTGCTTCTTTCCGCCATTTTTCTTTGATAACAGTTGCAGAAGCATCTAAGCAAAGAAGACCACCCTTTCACAAATTTAGCACAGGTCTTTATTCTAATTTTTTTCCACTGGTTTTACTATGATTGGCGATCACGGAATGCTATTTATCATGATGCATATGAATAGTCATTTGTGATTTCAATCCTTTTCTTATGCTGAAAAGTGAGTTTTGTGCTTAGGAAACATGGATACACTTCATGTAAAACCCTGCAAAAAGGAGTAGATACAACGAGTGAGCTTATCAAGTTCTATGAAGAACATTATTCTGCCAACATCATGCACCTGGTTGTATATGGGAAAGGTATGTTTCTTTGCTAATACAAACCTCAAACTACTTTCTTTCTATTAAAATTTGTAACAGCAATACTGATGTCTTTGCTCTGATGTTTTCAGAAGCCTTGACAAGATTCAAGATCTTGTGGAAGGGATGTTCCAGGAAGTCCAAAACACCAACAAAACGATCCCTAGATTCCTGGTCATCAGCCACAACATTTAACAGGTTGGTTCCTTCCGAAATTCAGTGTTTATTCTAACGTGATGAATATTCATGCTAGAATGTTTCAGAGATGGTACTTTTGGTGTTGTTGAATTATTCTGGTTTTTTTCAGATTCTTGTGAAAGCTGTTCCTATAAAGCAAGGACACAAGCTCAATGTTTCATGGCCCGTGAACTCCTAGCATTCATCGCTATTTAAGAAGCACCATGCCGGTACCTTGGCCATCTAATTGGACATGAAGGCGAAGGAAGCTTGTTTCACTTTGAAAACCTTGGGTATGGTTTCTTTGTGGCACATAAGAATAGGTTTTACACTAGATTCTTCATAGGAAGGAAATGGGTTCAAAAGTAGTTGTTTTATTGGTTGTGTTATACTTTGTCTAGGATAGGTTGCTGCTGAAATTTGCATACTTCATATAGAGTTTTATGTATTCATCTGTATTCTTGGTGACTACATTTTTATTCTATTTTTGCTTAATTCTTTTATTGCTTACAGGTTGGGCAACGGACTTTCTGCTGGTGAAGGAGATTGACTCTTGATTATTCTTTTTCACGGTTTCGATCGACCTTACCGATGCTGGTCATGGTGGGTTTTCTACTGTTATTTCTTTTAACTCTAGGAAAGTTCAGATAGTCATATTCATTCTTGTGTTGAATATAGAGTATGAGTGCGTTTGGTGTTTGGTACGTACTTGATAAATTGTTGTTTCTCCTACCTTGGTGGGTTTACAGAGCATATGCAAGATATATTGGGACTGCTGTTCAAATACATTCAGCTATTACAACAGAAGGGTGTCTCTCAGTGGATTTTGATGAGGTATGGCTATGCTAATTATATTCTATTTGACTTTTTTTTTTTGCTAGTATCCTAATGAATCAGTCCTCAAAGGTTTTGACACATCTCTTGTTATTACTGAAGCTCGCAGCTATTTGTGAGACAAAGTTTCATTATCAAGACAAAACACCACCAATGTCCTATATAGTGGATATTGCATCAAACATGCAGGTAAGTTATACTTTTTTTCTTTTAGCTTTCCTGTAGGCTTTCTATATGACTACCTAATATGCTTGAGTTCGTGTGTCTTTAACAATGAACATAATGATGAATATATGTTTACCTATGTTATTACGTAAATGACCAATGGACTATTACATTAGTAGTACATATAAAGTTATGTAGTGCAACTAAGTTTGGTAATCTACATCCTTAAAGCACAAACCCAAGTTCATGTCTAGTATATAAAAAATCTTATGTATCCTTGGTAATTACATTTCAGATATTTCCGACAAGGGACTGGCTGGTTGGATTGTCACTGCCGTCTAAATTCAATCCAGACACTATACAAAAGGTTGTAGATGAGCTCGCCTAGCAATGCTCGGTAAGTCCGTGGTCTTCAAGTGACCTAGAGAATTCTTTTGGTTAGCTGCCTATAATACACTTAATCGATGATCAAATCATGAGTTTATACCTGAGCTAATTCCAACATTGTTTCTAATATATCTGAGGACGAGATGCATATGATACGAGTTATTTTATTCGACATCTCATTAGCTTTTTGGCAGTTTACTTTGTCCATTCCCTGTGATGCTATGAGAGTTTACATGGTGTTAAAGCTTTGGAATGTGTTGATATAACCAAACTGTTGTCTTGTTTTTGTAGAATCTTCTGGGAGTCACAGAAGTTTGAAGGACAAACGGACAAGAATGAGCCATGGTATAACACTGCCTATTCTCTTGAGAAGATAACCAGCTCCACCATCCAGGTTCACATTTGATATGTTATACTTAATTAAATGATACGTTTATTGGTTGAACCGTTGTTTTTCTTTGACCTTGTTAATCTTTTGGTTTGTGTAAAATAATTACAGGAGGGTGAAGTCTGCTCCTGAAGTAGACCTGCACTTACCAGCGCCTAATGTCTTCATTCCTACAGATTTGTCACTAAAGGATGCTAAGAACCAGGTTCAAAAATCACCACACTAGTTAGTATTCTTTAATGTGTGAGGCGGTGTTCTTACGTGATCAAGTTCTGGAACAGGAGACTGTCCCAGTTTTGTTGAGAAACTCGCCTTCTCGAGATTGTGGTATAAGCCAGATAATGCATTTTCTAAAACCAAAGGCATATTTCAAGATGGATTTCAACTGTCCTCTCGCAGTCAGCTCCTCCGACGCAGCAGTTCTTACAGATATCTTTACGAGATTATTGATGGACTATTTAAACGAATATGGTAAAGATCTAATCTATGCATCCTTCAGTATTTTTCTTTAATGAAAGCTGCCCACTTACTCTTCGCCTGTTCTATGTTGTAGCTTATTATGCACAAGTTGCTGGTCTTCACTATGGTGTGAGCCTTTCAGACAATGGTTTCGAGGTGAGTTTGGCATTTACCACATACATTACACAAGTCTTTTGCTAATGCTTGTTTTTTTTTCCTTCCTAGTTGACCCTTCTTGGTTACAATCACAAATTGAGGATTTTGCTGGAAACTGTTATTGAGAAGATAGCCAATTTTGAAGTTAAACCTGACAGGTTTGCTGTTATCAAGGTGATCATTTAGGCTCTGTCTCTTTTAGCTCAAGTTGACAATTTAGACGATCATTGACCCTGTGTTATTATGTTTCTGTGTCTTTACTAGGAAACTGTCACAAAGAGTATCAAAATTACAAGTTCCAGTCCATATCACCAAGCAATGTATTATTGCTCTGATATTACAAGATCAAACCTGGCCCTGGACAGAGGAACTAGAAGTTCTTTCTCATTTGGAAGCTGAAGATGTAGCTAAGTTTGTCCCAATGTTGTTATCAAGGACACTTATTGAGTGTTATATAGCAGGTATTGAGATTAGTTTTTTCTTTAATCAGAAGCTGTCTTGGTGTTCAACTATATCTTTACTTCATTTCAGGTAACGTGGAGGGTAACGAAGCTGAGTCAATGGTCAAGCATGTTGAGGATGTTCTTTTAATGATCCAAAGCCTAAGTGCGACCTTTGTTCCCATCCCAGCACCTGACTAATAGAGTTGTGAAGCTCGAGGAAGGAATGAAGTATTTCTACCACCAAGATGGCTCAAACCCCAGTGATGAAAACTCTGCTCTAGTACACTATATTCAGGTACTTGTTCAAATTAGAAGATGGCTTTGGATTTTGATTCTTCGTAGATACTGGTACTTGTTAGCTTACAACAGAGTTCTAGAGATCATACTGTTTTGTTGGCTAACTGAAACTTTGGTTGCCACCTACAGGTTCATAGAGATGACTTTGCCATGAATATTAAACTTCAGCTATTTGGTCTCGTTGCAAAGCAAGCCACCTTTCACCAACTTAGAACGGTGGAGCAGCTTGGTTACATCACTGCACTTGCTCAGAGGTTTTGTTTCCTCCTGTTTCCTAATGTCCCCACCTGAACTCTGTCTAATCATATGCTTTTCTACAATTTAGGAACGATTCTGGCATTTATGGTGTACAGTTCATAATCCAGTCATCAGTGAAGGTGCCAAACCATCTCTGTCTGATCGAATTGATCTAATAACCCTTCTCTCTTGTCTGTAACTGCTCTCGTGTGTTGATGGTTTTAAACAGGGTCCTGGACATATTGATTCGAGGGTGGAGTTGTTGCTGAAAAACTTCGAGACTAAACTTCGTGAGATGAGTGATGAGGAATTCAAGGTGAGATGGGTGAACCAACGTATATCTCAAGAAATCTAGCTAATGTAATATGATCCTGATTAACTGACATGGGTTACTCTTTCCTCAAGAGCAATGTAACAGCTTTGATAGACATGAAGCTTTGAAAATACAAGAATCTGAAGGAGGAGTCCCGGTTTTACTGGCAAGAGATTCAAAGGGGAACACTCAAGTTCAACCGTAAAGAGGCAGAGGTACATAATCACTTGTAAGATTAGTTCAAGTGAGTATGTAGTTGTTTATGGGAGAAACTAACTTGGGGTTTCCTTTGGGACAGGTTGCTGCACTGAGGCAGCTTCAGAAGCAGGACTTAATAGCTTTCTTCGAGGAATACATCAAGATTGGAGCAGCAAAGAAGAAGTCATTGAGCGTAAGAGTATATGGTAGCCAGCATTTGAAAGAAATGGCAAGTGACAAGGATGAAGTCCCATCACCATCTGTTGAAATCGAGGACATTGTTGGTTTCAGAAAGGCTCAGCCTCTTCACGGGTCGTTCAGAGGATGCGGACAACCCAAACTGTGAGGGGCTGAATCTCATTTTCATTATACAGACAATCATTTTATATCTTCTTTGATCCTTTCTCGTTGTAACAAAACAGGTGAACCTTAGTTTGGCATCAGTTACGTTACTAGAAAACAGAGTTTCAATCATTTGAAGATTTGATAAAATAAAGTGGAGTAAACATTGATGACTAAATGTTATTTTGTAATCTTTCTATCTCTATCTCTAAATTAAAACTGAATTTTTTTTCTTTATTTTTTTTTCTTTGTCAACAAACTGAAAATTTTAAATTCATTGTTTATAAGACTAAAGTGGTTAAATATTTTTTTGAAAATAAAATGAGAAATGGTATTGGCAAATTCTATAATATTTTTGAACATTTAGATCTATATATATATATATATATATATCCGACTTGTTACATAATATTTATTTGAATGCATCTCTATTTAATTTTGATTAATACTTCAACTATTTTGAATATCTCATCAAACTAAAAATGAAGTTAATTATTTGAATTACATTTACCTAATTAAGCCCTAAAAGGATTAAAACGTCAAATTCAAATTTTAACTCTTACAAAAAGATTTAGGGCTGTTAGTGGAAATTAGATTTATAATGATTTTAGAATTTTCTTTCTAGTGTTATGTTATCATAGATTTTCACATTCTCATTAAAATTTAGTGTTATTGGTTTGATGATTCTATAATTTTACAAAATCATTTGTTGTTCAAAAATTTAGATTTTAATGATTCTACAAATCTATTAAAGTAAGTATTATTGGGAATTGAATTTTAACTAAAATAAGATTTTGAAAATACTACTTTTTCTTTTAAATTCTTAAAATTATTACATTATTTTATTTTCATAGATTTTAACAATATACAAAATTCTCTACAAATCTTTTTCAAATTTAACATATCTCTACTTTTAAAATCAACAAACTCTATCAAAATCTAGTCCCACTAACACCCCTTTAGCAACATGTTCTTATCTATGTTCTAGGAAATTATTATTTTTTGTAAAAACTGAAATTAAAGAAAAATTACTGTTATACAAAATTCATTCAGATATTGTCATTAATTGATCATGCATATATTCCTGTTCGGTTTAGATCTTGATTCAACCACAGATGACTATGTTTAGCAAGTAGGCCACCAGTAAAACATTTGCGTATGTATATTTTAGTAATTTAGCGTTTTCTTCACTAATTACAGCAAGAAATACTGTTCATTTTGTTTTAAGACGAGCTGCCAATTGGGATCTTGATTAAAGCATTGGAGTAAGTTGGCTGAGAAGGTTTCACTGGTAAGTAGAGCATAAAATCAGTTTCTCCAGGATTAATGAAAATGACATCCACAAATGTCGACTACGTGACGGAAGCCCTTATCACCGGATATAGGACAAGCTGCCCATCTTGGTATTGTCCATTCTCCACTCTTTCAAGAAGGTTTCAAGAGATTCACCGATAGAAATATCTGCAATCTGTCTCTTACTCTTTATTCTGAGAATATATTTCTTTATTATAGACCATATGCTAATGATATCCATCATCTCCAACCGATTCATGTCTAATTTTGAAGAAACTATGATGTATCTTTTGATATACATAATATTTATTTCGAATGTATTTCTATTTAATTTTGAGATCGTTTGATAATTCAAATATTTTTATATATTTCATCAAACTAAAAATTAAATTAATTAATTGAATTATTTATTAACCAATTGCTTTCTTGTAAGTGTAAGAGTGTCAGATTCAAATTTTAATGCCCTTTTAAGAGGATTTAGCAACCAGCTTTTCCATATTCTAAGGATATATTATTTGCTTTAGTGTAAAAAAGATTTGAATTATAGGAAAATGACTGTTATACAAGACCCATTCGAATATTTGTTATAAATTGAATCGGGTATATATCCCGGTTCGGTTTAGAACTACAGTTCATTTGTCTCTTTGGCGATAAAGCAGATAGCCATTGACCTCCAGCTCACAGACCATACTTAGCTTTCAAAGCTTTTGCATTCAAGCTTAAGCAACAACATCAATTCCAACCACCGTCATTACATACATACGCTTCCAGACAATACACCAAACCGAAGTTTTTAATTGTTCTGTCTGAAAACCACAAATTTGTTCTGATTCAGACAAGGTTCAAAAGTCTCGAGCTTTTGATCCGATGTTGGTTCAAGATCGTGAAGCGCCGCCGTCTCCACCCAAACCGGCGAAGAAGTCTCAGATCAGAGAGCTACCTACTACGACTCACCAACAGATCCGACGATTCAGCGAACCCAAAAGCCTCGACTTTTCGACTTGGGTCCCCGAGAATCTCCAGAATCGTCATCATCTCTCTCAATCATCACAATCGCAGCTCTCTCTTCCTCTACAACACCACCGACACTGCCTCCTCCTCTGTTTCCAATCCCAGTCAACCCAGTCTCTCCAGCCTCTCACTCGCCCCCAGATCGGAACACGATCCAGGCCCTCCGACAAGACCTCCCCACTCCAACTTCGTCACCGAGAAGTGGATCGTGGTGTCGGTGACGAAGCATCCGACCGAGGAGCTCAAGGGTTTGGTGAAGATCCGTGGATGGCAAGTTCTAGCGGTCGGAAACTCGATGACACCTAAGGATTGAGTCTCAAAGGTTCGATCTTTTCTATCTCTAGACGCACAAGCTGAGCTGGGTTACCGTGTGTTGATCACTTGCTTACGACTCTTTCGTGAGGAAGAGCGTTGGTTACTTGTTCGCGATCCAGCACGGTGCTAATAAGATCTACGACGCGGGATGATCGGGAAGTGATCGGTGGAGATCTAGGCAAGTGTTTTGACGTTGAGTTAGTTAGTGAGCCGATCTTGCAGTATAGTCACGAGGATCCCAATAGGACTGTGGTGAACTCACATTCATTTTGGACAACGTTCGGTTTGGCTAGAGGTTTGCCGTTAGAGAACGTAGGTGAGATTAACCACGAGGAGTTTTACACTGAGGTCTTTGGTGGTAAGCAGTTTATACAGCAAGGATCTCCAACGGTTTACCTGATGTTGATTCGGTGTTTTACTTCACTAGAAGACTACTTTGGAACCTTTGATATTAGGTTCGATGAGCATGCTCCAAGGTGGCGTTGCCTCAGGTGTGATGGTGCCGGTTAATTCTTTCAACACGCTTTACCATTCGTCTGCGTTTTGGGGTTGATGCTTCCTGTTTCGTTAGTTCCATGGCTTCTGATGTGTTGAGAGGGTACTGGGGACAGAGGCTGTTGTGGGAGCTTGGTGGTTACGTTGCTGTTTACCCACCTACGGCTCACCGGGTTCGATAGAGTCGAGGCTTATCCTTTGCGGAAGAGAAGGATCTTCACGCCAATGTCGGGTCGCTTGATCAAGTTCTTACTCATTTGGAGATCGGAGAAGCATAGTCTCTTTGAGAAGATACTTGATCTGAGCTTTGCTATGGCTGAAGAAGGGTTTTGGACAGAACAGGATTTGAAGTTCACGTCTGCTTGGCTTCAGGATTTGATCACCGCCGGTATCAGCAACCGAGGTTGATGTCGCTGGAACTGGATCGTCCTCGAGCAACCATCGGTCACGGGGATAGAAAAGAGTTTGTTCCTAGGAAGCTGCCTCTCGGTTCATCTCGGTGTTGAGGAGACGGGTACGGTGAGCACTGAGATAGGGAACTTGATAAGGTGGAGGAAGAACTTTGGGAACGCTTGTTCTTGTTATGTTTTGTAATGGTCCTGTTGAACGCACAGCGCTTGAGGAGGTTGTTGCTTTACGGTAGAGTGTTCAAGACCGTTGTGATATTGTTCTCAGAAGAACTCAGATCTTTACGTTGAAGAAGCCAAACTCGATCACATCTACAAGTAAGAATGTTCTCTCAAGATTTGCTAGTACATGTTGGTTAAAGTTCTAGCTTCTAATGGTATCTTTATATGTATGTTTCAGACATCTACCAAAGATATTCGATCGATACAGCAGCGCAGAAGGTTTTTGTTTGTTGAAGATGACACAGTCCTCAACTACTGGAATCTACTTCAAGCCAAGACCAAGATTTGGACTACAGACAAGGTATGATAACATTCTCATCATCTTGTCTGTTATTTCTCTTCACTCATCTCTTTATCTTACGGTGAAACTTCTTGTTGGTTTAGGTATCGAAGTCATGGACATCAGTGAAACCAACCAAGTCTGATTGGTTCTCTGCACAAGCCGAGTTAGTGAAGAGAACCGTAAGTACAATGCCGGCTCATTTCCAAGTTAACTACAAGGAAGCGGCCAAGAACAATCTCGACGCCTTGACGGTATGCAGTTCAGAGGTATTCTACGTGCCTAAACGACTTGTAACTGACTTTGTCGACCTAGTTGATCTCGTGGGAGATATGGACTTGCATTACAAAGTGGCTGTGCCAATGTTCTTCATGTCGATGGATTCGCCCAGAACTTTGACCCGGTTCTTGGCTCAATGGTGTATAAGAAGAAGTCCTTCGTTTAACTCGTCTTTGAGTCTGTATTCTGCCTGCCTGCTGTTCATCCCTGGAGCATATCGAGTGAACAAGATTTCATTAAACTGGTTGGACAAATGGCTGAAGGCGACCCGTTGTTGATGGAGTTGGTATGATGATGAGTCAGGGTGTAGAGGTTGCAGTAGAAACAGAGTTATACACAGATTGTGTCTGTTATTCTTTTGGTTCCCTTCATTTTTTTTTCCTTGTGGGGGTTGTGGAGAAAGTCTTGTAATGTTCTACTGTAATCAAACATTTTGTGAGTGTATAATGTTTCCTTCTAAAATCAATCTCTTCTTCATAAGTGAAGGCAAGGAAAGTAGTGATTCGGTGGTGGCACTTTACCCAATATCCAAAGTGGCATCCTAACTCGATCCGAAAACCCAACCGAATCCAACCAAGTAATAAAATACTTGAATGGATATTGAGTTTGGAGAGTTTGATATCCGAACGGGTAATATCAAAACCGAATGGATACACTAAGATAACCGAACATACGTGATATTTAACCTTATATTTCTAGTTTACTATTCTCATTTTATTCAAAATATTCTTATTAATGCTACACATAGTTTAAAATCAGATAATATACATATAATCATGGATTGCTACCATTTAAAAACATATCAAGCTTTTGTTTCAGGCATTAACAAAAATTATATCCAAAATTCTAAAATAATAACCAAATTAATGTCTTTTATTTTAATTTTTCTTCAAATTTATTAATCATTTAATCTATTGAAAATTAAAAGACCAGTTAAGCTAAAGGTATATTTTTAATATAAGAAACTTGTGTAATGAAAATTTTGTATTTTTTCAAAATCTAAATATCCCAAACCCCACCCAAATAACCGAACCAACTAAAAATACCCAAACCCGACCAAGTATATATAACCCGAATGAATATTACATTCCTATACCGAAATATCCGATCCAACACAAACGCGATAACCGAACGCCCACCACTGATCGAGAGAGTCAGAGTTCAAACAAAGTCTATGCAAGGTAATCCACGTCGTATCTTACATAAGCGGAGTTAACGTCGTCGTATCATAAACAAGTTGAAACGACGTCGTATCGTGAATAAGTTGAAATGACGTCGTTTTTCAAGTTTTATTTTCTTCATTTAAAACTCGATCCGCTTTCGCGTGGCAGAGCCCAGTGACGATGGAGGAGGCAGACGCGAAACGCCGCCAGATCTGCAGCAGCTGCGACCGTCCAAAACCGATCTGCATCTGCCACGTCATACCATCGGAACCAATCCCGACGAATACAGAGATACTTCATCCTCCACCATCCACACGAGTCGCGCCACAAGCTCAACACCACGCATCTCCTCGTCAAATCCCTAACCAACGTCACCAGAATCCCGGCCGCCGCCTCCGTCACCACCACATCACATCTCTCCCACAACCATCCCACACGATCTACCTCTTCCCGCCATCTCCATCCTCCCCGCCGTCACCGTATCCGAATTCATCAAATCCTTAAACCTGGAGATCTCGGATTCTCCGCCGGTGAGGATGATCGTGTTCGACGCGACGTGGAAGCACGCGAAGGAGATGGTGAAGGCGAGCGAGGAGGTTCTGAGAGAAGGGAGCCTGTGAGGGTGTGTTTGGACGCGGGGATAGACGAGTCCGTGAGCGGGGAGCATCTACGATTCGGAGCTGTTGCTGAGGATGGAGCCGGTTGGCGGATGCGTGAGCACGGCGGGAGGCGGTTGCGCGGTGCTTGGGAGCTTTGGAGGTGGATGGGGTGGAGATAGAGAGGAAGCTGATTGGTGTGTTGAAAGAGATGGTGAGATTGCAATCTGAGTTCTTGAAGCCCATGAGGCCGAGGCCCGCTGCTGAAGAAGAGATTACAGAATCAGCAAGAAGAAGAATGAGTTTGGCCTTTGGAGAAATTTTTACACTGGGTTGTTGATTGCGTTTTGATTACATTAAAATCCATTTGTTGTTGCATTAGCTAGTTATTATACACCAATATCTCTAAGATGAGATGATTCAAGATCCACAAAACTAAAAAGAAGAAGATAAATTTAAATACGTTTTAAAAAGTTTAGGTAATTTATTTTAGTTATATAATCTAGTTGGAGTCGTATTTAGCACATATCATAGTCCAAAGAGAGTCTCTGCATGTAATAATGCCGACGACATTCTTTTTCAACCAAATTTATCATGACTTCCAAATCCACCCATTGGTCCTTGATCAACTCAAGAAATATTTATTCGAATTGATGGATAACGGAGAGAAGTCTATGGTCTTCTTCCTGATCAGGACAATTCACGTCTTCATCAGTCTTCTTCCACCTCTTTAAAAAAAAATTCTCATAGGGACTCGCTTGTTAAAAGCATATGAACACAGAACACCAACTTTTCTTTTCTCTATGTAGACTACACCGAACTGATAAAAGTTATTTAGTTAACAAAAAACTTGTACTTCTATTTCTACATCAATTCCGAATAAATATTTCTTGAGTTGATCAAGGACCAATGGGTGGATTTGGAAGTCATGATAAATTTGGTTGAAAAGAATGTCGTCGGCATTATTACATGCAGAGACTCTCTTTGGACTATGATATGTGCTAAATACGACTCCAACTAGATTATATAACTAAAATAAATTACCTAAACTTTTTAAAACGTATTTAAATTTATCTTCTTCTTTTAGTTTTGTGGATCTTGAATCATCTCATCTTAGAGATATTGGTGTATAATAACTAGCTAATGCAACAACAAATGGATTTTAATGTAATCAAAACGCAATCAACAATCCAGTGTAAAAATTTCTGTAAAGGACCAAACTCATTCTTCTTCTTCTTGTTGCTGATTCTGTAATCTCTTCTTCAGCAACTTGGGCCTTGGTCTCATGGGCTTCAAGAACTCAGATTGCAACCTCACCATCTCTTTCAACACACTAATCAGCTTCCTCTCTATCTCCTCGCCGTCCACTTCCAAAGCTCCCAGGCACCGCGCAACCGCCTCCGCCGTGCTCACGCATCCCCCCACCGGCTCCATCCTCAAAAACAGCTCCGAGTCGTAGATGCTTCCCCCTCTCACGGACTCGTCTATCCCCGCGTCCAAACACACCCTCACGGCCCCCGCTTCTCTCAAAACCTCCTCGCTAGCCTTCACCATCTCCTTCGCGTGCCTCCACGTCGCGTCGAACACGATCAGCCTCACCGGCGGAGGATCCGAGGTAGTCCGGTTTTGGGATTTGAAGTCGGAGACGGTGACGGCGGGGGAGGAAGGAGAAGACGGGAAGAGGTAGATCGTGCGGGACGGTTTAGGGAGAGAGGATTCTGCGGCGGAGATGTGGCGGTGGCGGAGGCGGCGGCCGGGAACTGTGGTGATGTTGGTTAGGGATTTGACGAGGAGAGGCGTGGTGTTGAGCTTGTGGCGTGACTCGTGCGGATGGTGGAGGATGAGTATCTCTGTACTCGTCGCGATTGGTTCCGATGGGATGACGTGGCAGATGCAGATCGGTTTTGGACGGTCGCAGCTGCTGCAGATCTGACGGCGTTTCTCCTCCTCCATCGTCACTGGCTCTGCCACGCGAGCGAGCGGATCGAGTTTTAAATGAAGAATAAACTTTGAAACGACGTCATTTCAACTTACTATTCAGGATACGACGTCGTTTCAACTTGTTTATGATACGACGACGTTAACTCCGCTTATGTAAGATACGACGTGGATTACCTTGCATAGACTTTTGTTTGAACTCTGACTCTCTCCGATCAGTGGTGGACGTTCGGTTATCCGTTTGTGTTCGGATCGGATATTTCGGTATAGGAATGTAATATTCATTCGGGTATTTATATACTTCAGGTCGGGTTTGGGTATTTTTAGTTGGGTTCGGTTATTTGGTCGGGTTTGGATATTTAGATTTTGAAAAAATACAAAATTTTCATTACACAAGTTTCTTATATTTAAAAATATACCTTTAGCTTAACTGGTCTTTTAATTTTCAATAGATTAAATGATTAATAAATTTGAAGAAAAAAAATTAAAATAAAAAGACATTAATTTGGTTATTATTTTAGAATTTTGGATATAATTTTTGTTAATGCACGAAACAAAAAGCTTGATATGTTTTTTAAATGAGTAGCAATCCGTGATTATATGTATATTATCTGATTTTAAACTATGTGTAGCATTAATAAGAATATTTTGAATAAAATGAGAATAGTAAACTAGAAATATAAGGTTAAATATCATTATGTTCGGTTATCTTCGTGTATCCATTCGGTTTTGATATTACCCGTTCGGATATCCAAACTCTCCAAACTCAATATCCATTCAAGTATTTTATTACTTCGGTTCGGATTTCGGTTCGGGTTTTTCGGATCGAGTTCGGATGCCACTTTGGATATTGGGTAAAGTGCCCACCCCTAGCGATCACTACTTCCTTGCCTTCACTTATGAAGAAGAGATTGATTTTAGAAGGGGAAACATTATACACTCACAAAATGTATGGTTACAGTAGAACATTACATGACTTTCTCCACAACCCCCAGAAGAAGAAAAAAAATGAAGGGAACCAAAAAGAATAACAGACACAATCTGTGTGTATAACTCTGTTTCTACCATTAAGCTCTACACCCTGACTCATCATCATACCAACTCCATCAGTAGCGGGTCGCCTTCAGCCATTTGTCCAACCAGTTTAATAAAATCTTGTTCACTCGATATGCTCCACGGGTGAACAGCAGGCGCTTGAGCAGAATACAGACTCAAAGAAGAGTTAAACGAAGAGGACTTCTTCTTATACACCATTGAACCAAGAACCGGGTCAAAGTTCTGAGGCGAATCCATCGACATGAAGAACATTGGCACAGCCACTTTGTAATGCAAGTCCATGTCTCCCACGAGATCAACTAGGTCGACAAAGTCAGTTACAAGTCGTTTAGGCACGTAGAATACCTCTGAACTGCATACCGTCAAGGCGTCGAGATTGTTCTTGGCCGCTTCCTTGTAGTTAACTTGGAAATGAGCCGGCATTGTACTTACGGTTCTCTTCACTAACTCGGCTTGTGCAGAGAACCAATCAGACTTCCCGGTCGGTTTCACTGATGTCCATGACTTCGATACCTAAACCAACAAGAAGTTTCACCGTAAGATAAAGAGATAGTGAAGAGAGAAATAACAGACAAGATGATGAGAATGTTATCATACCTTGTCTGTAGTCCAAATCTTGGTCTTGTCGGCTTGAAGTAGATTCCAGTAGTTGAGGACTGTGTCATCTTCAACAAACAAGAACCCTTCTGCGCTGCTGTATCGATCGAATATCTTCGGTAGATGCCTGAAACATACATATAAAGATACCATTAGAAGCTAGAACTTTAACCAACATGTACTAATCTTGAGAGAACATTCTTACTTGTAAATGTGATCGAGTTTGGCTTCTTCAACATAAAGATCAGAGTTCTTCTGAGAAGACAATATCACAACGGTCTTGAACACTCTACCGTAAAGCAACCTCCACTCAAGAGCAGTGCGTTCAACAGGACCATTACAAAACATAACAAGGACAACGTTCCCAAAGTTCTTCCTCCACCTTATCAAGTTCCCTATCTCAGTGCTCACCGTGCCCGTCTCCTCAACACCGAGATGAACCGAAGGCAGCTTCCTAGGAACAAACTCTTTTCTATCCCCATGACCTATAGTCGCTCGCGGACGGTCCAGTTCTAGCGACATCAGCCTCGGCTGCTGGTACCGACGGTGATCAAATCCTGAAGCCAAGCAGACGTGAATTTCAAATCCTGTTCTGTCCAAAACCCTTCTTCAGCCATAGCAAAGCTCAGATCAAGTATCTTCTCGAAGAGACTATGCTTCTCCGATCTCCAAATGAGTAAGAACTTGATCAAACGACCGACATTGACGTGAAGATCCTTCTCTTCCGCAAAAGGATAAGCCTCGACTCTATCGAACCGGTGAGCCGTAGGTGGGTAAACAGCAACGTAACCACCAAGCTCCCACAACAGCCTCTGTCCCCAGTACCCTCTCAACACATCAGAAGCCATGGAACTAACGAAACAGGAAGCATCAACCCCAAAACGCAGACGAATGGTAAAGCGTGTTGAAAGAATTAACCGGCACCATCACACCCTGAGGCAACGCCACCTTAGAGCATGCTCATCGAACCTAATATCAAAAGGTTCCAAAGTAGTCTTCCTAGTGAAGTAAAACACCGAATCAACATCAGGTAAACCGTTGGAGATCCCTTGCTGTATAAACTGCTTACCACCAAAGACCTCAGTGTAAAACTCCTCGTGGTTAATCTCACCTACGTTCTCTAACGGCAAACCTCTAGGCCAAACCGAACGTTGTCCAAAATGAATGTAAGGATTCACCACAGTCCTATTGGGATCCTCATGACTATACTGTAACATCGGTTCACTAACTAACTCAACGTCAAAACACTTGCCTAGATCACCACCAATCACTTCCCCACGATCATCCGCGTCGTAGATCTTATTAGCACCGTGCTGGATCGCGAACAAGTAGCCAACGCTCTTCCTCACGAAAGAGCCATAAGGCAAGTGATCCAAAACACGGTAACCCAATTCAGCTTGTGCATCTAAAGATAAAAAGATCGCACCTTTGAGACTCCAATCCTTAGGGGTTAATGAGTTTCCGACCGCTAGAACTTGCCATCCTTTGATCTTCACCAACCCCTTGAGCTCCTCGGTGGGGTAGTTAGTCACCGACACCACGATCCACTTCTCGGTGACGAAGGCGGAGTAAGGGGAGGTCTTATCCGGGAGGACTTGGATCGAGTTCCATTTGATCTGAGGACGAGTGAGAGGTTTTAGGAGAGACTGAGTTGACTGGGTCTGGAAACAGAGGAGGGACGCGGTGTCGGTGGTGTTGTAGAGGAAGAAGAGAGCTGCGATTGTGATGATTGAGAGAGAGATGATGACGATTCTGGAGAGATTCTCGGAGACCCAAGTCGAAAAGTCGAGGCTTTTGGGTTCGCTGAATCGTCGGATCTGTTGGTGAGTCGTAGTAGGTAGCTCTCTGATCTGAGACTTCTTCGCCGGTTTGGGTGGAGACGGCGGCGCTTCACGATCTTGAACCAACATCGGATCAAAAAGCTCGAGACTTTTGAACCTTGTCTGAATCAGAACAAATTTGTGGTTTTTTTTTCAGACAGAACAATTAAAGAAACTTCGGTTTGGTGTATTGTCTGGAAGCGTATGTATGTAATGACGGTGGTTGGAATTGATGTTGTTGCTTAAGCTTGAATGCAAAAAGCTTTGAAAGCTAAGTATGGTCTGTGAGCTGGAGGTCAATGGCTATCTGCTTTATCGCCAAAGAGACAAATGAACTGTAGTTCTAAACCGAACCGGGATATATACCCGATTCAATTTATAACAAATATTCGAATGGGTCTTGTATAACAGTCATTTTTCCTATAATTCAAATCTTTTTACACTAAAGCAAATAATATCCTTAGAATATGGAAAAGAGCTGGTTGCTAAATCCTCTTAAAAGGGCATTAAAATTTGAATCTGACACTCTTACACTTACAAGAAAGCTTAATTAGTTAATAAATAATTCAATTAATTAATTTAATTTTTAGTTTGATGAAATATATAAAAATATTTGAATTATCAAACGATCTCAAAATTAAATAGAAATACATTCGAAATAAATATTATGTATATCAAAAAGATACATCATAGTTTCTTCAAAATTAGACATGAATCGGTTGGAGATGATGGATATCATTAGCATATGGTCTATAATAAAGAGAAATATATTCTCCAGAATAAAAAGAGAGCTAAGAGACAGATTGCAGATATTTCTATCGGTGAATCTCTTGAAACCTTCTTGAAAGAGTGGAGAATGGACAATACCAAGATGGGCAGCTTGTCCTATATCCGGTGATAAGGGCTTCCGTCACGTAGTCGACATTTGTGGATGTCATTTTCATTAATCCTGGAGAAACTGATATTTATGCTCTACTTACCAGTGAAACCTTCTCAGCCAACTTACTCCAATGCTTTAATCAAGATCCCAATTGGCAGCTCGTCTTAAAAACAAAAATGAACAGTATTTCTTGCTGTAATTAGTGAAGAAAACGCTAAATTACTAAAAATATACATACGCAAATGTTTTACTGGTGGCCTACTTGCTAAACATAGTCATCTGTGGTTGAATCCAAGATCTAAACCGAACAGGAATATATGCATGATCCAATTAATGACAATATCTGAATGAATTTTGTATAACAGTAATTTTTTCTTTAATTTCAGTTTTTACAAAAAATAATAATTTCCTAGAACATAGATAAGAACATGTTGCTAAGGGGTGTTAGTGGGACTAGATTTTGATAGAGTTTGTTGATTTTAAAAGTAGAGAGATATGTTAAATTTGAAAAGATTTGTAGAGAATTTTGTATATTGTTAAAATCTATGAAAATAAAATAATGTAATAATTTTAAGAATTTAAAGAAAAAAGTAGTATTTTCAAAATCTTATTTTAGTTAAGAATTCAATTCCCAATAATACTTACTTTAATAGATTTGTAGAATCATTAAAATCTAAATTTTTTGAACAACAAATGATTTTGTAAAAAATTATAGAATCATCAAACCAATAACACTAAATTTTAATGAGAATGTGAAAATCTATAAACTGATAACACTAGACTTGAAAATTCTAAAAATCATTATAAATCTAATTTCCACTAACAGCCCCTAAATCTTTTTTGTAAGAGTTAAAATTTGAATTTGACGTTTTAATCCTTTTAGGGCTTAATTAGGTAAATGTAATTCAAATAATTAACTTCATTTTTAGTTTGATGAGATATTCAAAAATAGTTGAAGTATTAATCAAAATTAAATAGAGATGCATTCCAAATAAATATTATGTAACAAGTCGGATATATATATATATATATATATAGATCTAAATGTTCAAAAAATATTATAGAATTTGCCAATACCATTTCTCATTTTTATTTTCAAAAAAAAATATTTAACCGCTTTAGTCTTATAAACAATGAATTTAAAATTTTCAGTTTGTTGACAAAAGAAAAAAAAAAATAAAGAAAAAAAATTCAGTTTTAAATTTAAGAGATAGAGATAGAGAAAGATTACAAAATAACATTTAGTCATCAATGTTTACTCCACTTTATTTTATCAAATCTTCAAATGATTGAAACTCTGTTTTCTAGTAACGTAACTGATGCCAAACTAAGGTTCACCTGTTTTGTTACAACGAGAAAGGATCAAAGAAGATATAAAATGATTGTCTGTATAATGAAAATGAGATTCAGCC
The DNA here is from genome assembly GCA_016771965.1 of Brassica carinata. Lineage (NCBI taxonomy): Eukaryota > Viridiplantae > Streptophyta > Magnoliopsida > Brassicales > Brassicaceae > Brassica > Brassica carinata. The sequence goes on from JAAMPC010001633.1 coordinate 156,108, forward strand.
CCTCACAGTTTGGGTTGTCCGCATCCTCTGAACGACCCGTGAAGAGGCTGAGCCTTTCTGAAACCAACAATGTCCTCGATTTCAACAGATGGTGATGGGACTTCATCCTTGTCACTTGCCATTTCTTTCAAATGCTGGCTACCATATACTCTTACGCTCAATGACTTCTTCTTTGCTGCTCCAATCTTGATGTATTCCTCGAAGAAAGCTATTAAGTCCTGCTTCTGAAGCTGCCTCAGTGCAGCAACCTGTCCACAAGGAAACCCCAAGTTAGTTTCTCCCATAAACAACTACATACTCACTTGAACTAATCTTACAAGTGATTATGTACCTCTGCCTCTTTACGGTTGAACTTGAGTGTTCCCTTTGAATCTCTTGCCAGTAAAACCGGACTCCTCCTTCAGATTCTTGTATTTTTCAAGCTTCATGTCTATCAAAGCTGTTACATTGCTCTTGAGGAAAGAGTAACCCATGTCAGTTAATCAGGATCATATTACATTAGCTAGATTTCTTGAGATATACGTTGGTTCACCCATCTCACCTTGAATTCCTCATCACTCATCTCACGAAGTTTAGTCTCGAAGTTTTTCAGCAACAACTCCACCCTCGAATCAATATGTCCAGGACCCTGTTTAAAACCATCAACACACGGAGGCAGTTACAGACAAGAGAACGAAGGGTTATTAGATCAATTCGATCAGACAGAGATGGTTTGGCACCTTCACTGATGACTGGATTATGAACTGTACACCATAAATGCCAGAATCGTTCCTAAATTGTAGAAAAGCATATGATTAGACAGAGTTCAGGTGGGGACATTAGGAAACAGGAGGAAACAAAAACCTCTGAGCAAGTGCAGTGATGTAACCAAGCTGCTCCACCGTTCTAAGTTGGTGAAAGGTGGCTTGCTTTGCAACGAGACCAAATAGCTGAAGTTTAATATTCATGGCAAAGTCATCTCTATGAACCTGTAGGTGGCAACCAAAGTTTCAGTTAGCCAACAAAACAGTATGATCTCTAGAACTCTGTTGTAAGCTAACAAGTACCAGTATCTACACGAAGAATCAAAATCCAAAGCCATCTTCTAATTTGAACAAGTACCTGAATATAGTGTACTAGAGCAGAGTTTTCATCACTGGGGTTTGAGCCATCTTGGTGGTAGAAATACTTCATTCCTTCCTCGAGCTTCACAACTCTATTAGTCAGGTGCTGGGATGGGAACAAAGGTCGGCACTTAGGCTTTGGATCATTAAAAAGAACATCCTCAACATGCTTGACCATTGACTCAGCTTCGTTACCCTCCACGTTACCTGAAATGAAGTAAAGATATAGTTGAACACCAAGACAGCTTCTGATTAAAGAAAAAAACTAATCTCAATACCTGCTATATAACACTCAATAAGTGTCCTTGATAACAACATTGGGACAAACTTAGCTACATCTTCAGCTTCCAAATGAGAAAGAACTTCTAGTTCCTCTGTCCAGGGCCAGGTTTGATCTTGTAATATCAGCGAGCAATAATACATTGCTTGGTGATATGGCTGCCGGAACTTGTAATTTTGATACTCTTTTGTGACAGTTTCCTAGTAAAAGACACAGAAACATAATAACACAGGGTCAATGATCGTCTAAATTGTCAACTTGAGCTAAAAAGAGAGACAGAGCCTAAATGATCACCTTGATAACAGCAAACCTGTCAGGTTTAACTTCAAAATTGGCTATCTTCTCAATAACAGTTTCCAGCAAAATCCTCAATTTGTGATTGTAACCAAGAAGGGTCAACTAGGAAGGGAAGAAAAAAACAAGCATTAGCACAAAAGACTTGTAAATGCGTGTGGTATAAATGAGGTAAATGCCAAACTCACCTCGAAACCATTGTCTGAAAGGCTCACACCATAGTGAAGACCAGCAACTTGTGCATAATAAGCTACAACATAGAACAGGCGAAGAGTAAGTGGGCAGCTTTCATTAAAGAAAAATACTGAAGGATGCATAGATTAGATCTTTACCATATTCGTTTAAATAGTCCATCAATAATCTCGTAAAGATATCTGTAAGAACTGCTGCGTCCGGAGAGCTGACTGCGAGAGGACAGTTGAAATCCATCTTGAAATATGCCTTTGGTTTCGAGAAAATCGTATCTGGCTTATACCACAATCTCGAGAAAGGCGAGTTTCTCAACAAAACTGGGACAGTCTCCTGTTCCAGAACTTGATCACGTAAGAACACCGCCTCACACATTAAAGAATACTAACTAGTGTGGTGATTTTTGAACCTGGTTCTTAGCATCCTTTAGTGACAAATCTGTAGGAATGAAGACATTAGGCGCTGGTAAGTGCAGGTCTACTTCAGGAGCAGACTTCACCCACTCCTGTAATTATTTTACACAAACCAAAAGATTAACAAGGTCAAAGAAAACAACGGTTCAACCAATAAACGTATCATTTCGAGTAAGTATAACATATCAAATGTGAACCTGGATGGTGGAGCTGGTTATCTTCTCAAGAGAATAGGCAGTGTTATACCATGGCTCATTCTTGTCCGTTTGTCCTTCAAACTTCTGTGACTCCCAGAAGATTCTACAAAAACAAGACAACAGTTTGGTTATATCAACACATTCCAAAGCTTTAACACCATGTAAACTCTCATAGCATCACAGGGAATGGACAAAGTAAACTGCCAAAAAAAGCTAATGAAGATATCGAATAAAATAACTCGTATCATATGCATCTCGTCCTCAGATATATTAGAAACAATGTTGGAATTAGCTCAGGTATAAACTCATGATTTGATCATCGATTAAGTGTATTATAGGCAGCTAACCAAAAGAATTCTCTAGGTCACTTGAAGACCACGGACTTACCGAGCATTGCTAGGCGAAAGCTCATCTACAACCTTTTGTATAGTGTCTGGATTGAATTTAGACGGCAGTGACAATCCAACCAGCCAGTCCCTTGTCGGAAATATCTGAAATGTAATTACCAAGGATACATAAGATTTTTTTTATATACTAGACATGAACTTGGGTTTGTGCTTTAAGGATGTAGATTACCAAACTTAGTTGCACTACATAACTTTATATGTACTACTAATGTAATAGTCCATTGGTCATTTACGTAATAACATAGGTAAACATATATTCATCATTATGTTCATTGTTAAAGACACACGAACTCAAGCATATTAGGTAGTCATATAGAAAGCCTACAAGGAAAGCTAAAGAAAAAAGTATAACTTACCTGCATGTTTGATGCAATATCCACTATATAGGACATTGGTGGTGTTTTGTCTTGATAATGAAACTTTGTCTCACAAATAGCTGCGAGCTTCAGTAATAACAAGAGATGTGTCAAAACCTTTGAGGACTGATTCATTAGGATACTAGCAAGAAAAAAAAAAGTCAAATAGAATATAATTAGCATAGCCATACCTCATCAAAAATCCACTGAGAGACACCCTTCTGTTGTAATAGCTGAATGTATTTGAACAGCAGTCCCAATATATCTTGCATATGCTCTGTAAACCCACCAAGGTAGGAGAAACAACAATTTATCAAGTACGTACCAAACACCAAACGCACTCATACTCTATATTCAACACAAGAATGAATATGACTATCTGAACTTTCCTAGAGTTAAAAGAAATAACAGTAGAGAAACCCACCATGACCAGCATCGGTAAGGTCGATCGAAACCGTGAAAAAGAATAATCAAGAGTCCAATCTCCTTCACCAGCAGAAAGTCCGTTGCCCAACCTGTAAGCAATAAAAGAATTAAGCAAAAATAGAATAAAAATGTAGTCACCAAGAATACAGATGAATACATAAAACTCTATATGAAGTATGCAAATTTCAGCAGCAGCAACCTATCCTAGACAAAGGCGATAACACAACCAATAAAACAACTACTTTTGAACCCATTTCCCTTCCTATGAAGAATCTAGTGTAAAACCTATTCTTATGTGCCACAAAGAAACCATACCCAAGGTTTTCAAGGTGAAACAAGCTTCCTTCGCCTTCATGTCCAATTAGATGGCCAAGGTACCGGCATGGTGCTTCTTCAGAACGATGAATGCTAGGAGTTACGGGCCATGAAACATTGAGCTTGTGTCCTTGCTTTATAGGAACAGCTTTCACAAGAATCTGAAAAAAAACCAGAATAATTCAACAACACCAAAAGTACCATCTCTGAAACATTCTAGCATGAATATTCATCACGTTAGAATAAACACTGAATTTCCGGAAAGGAACCTGCAAATGTTCGGAAGTACATGGCTGACCAGGGAATCTAGGGATCGTTTTGTTGGTGTTTTGGACTTCCTGGAACATCCCTTCCACAAGATCTTGAATCTTGTCAAGGCTTTCTGAAAACATCCAGAGCAAAGACATCAGTATTGCTGTTACAAATTTTAATAGAAAGAAAGAGTAGTTTGAGGTTTGTATTAGCAAGGAAACATACCTTTCCCATATACAACCAGGTGCATGATGTTGGCAGAATAATGTTCTTCATAGAACTTGATAAGCTCACTCGTTGTATCTACTCCTTTCGCTTGGGGTTTTACATGAAGTGTATCCATGTTTCCTAAGCACAAAACTCACTTTTTTCAGCATAAGAAAAGGATTGAAATCACAAATGACTATTCATATGCATCATGATAAATAGCATTCCGTGATCGCCAATCATAGTAAAACCAGTGGAAAAAAAATTAGAATAAAGACCTGTGCTAAATTTGTGAAAGGGGTGGTCTTCTTTGCTTAGATGCTTCTGCAACTGTTATCAAAGAAAAATGACGGAAAGAAGCAGAGGTTAGAAGGTCGAGGCATGTAAAGATCTGTCAAAACTTCTTTTTCGCAATCAAATTTTATTTTCTTATCATAATCATTTGCTCAATACTGATAGAACCAGCTCAACGAGTCGGAAAAAAAGCTCAGATAAATGTTCTTTAGACCAGAGCTATATACCTGTCGCATTCGCCAGCCATCAGAGAGTAAGTTTTTCTGATTCTCTGGATACAGAAACCTCGTTATAATCAGTTTACATTCCAAGGACTACAGCAAGATAAACATAAAAGGAAGATAAAAAGCAAACCTGAGTCAACAGCCTTGATCTCCCTCATGGTAGCATCAGCTGACATAAGTGGTTTGATAAAGAACTGAGCAAACCTGATTTAATGAAGTTACGTAAGAATCTTACTCACAATTAGTTAAGCAATAAAAAAGAAAGAAAAAAAAGAACAAGTATACCTGTCCAAAGCCTCACTGAAACAATCAGCATTGATATCGAAATGGTAGTTTGTCTCTTCAGAGGATGTATACGCGTTTGTGCTACCTCCATGCTACACCAAGACAATTCCATATATCTCAAAACGTAACACCGTGTGGATCAACACAAGAAGAACGTCTCCAAAGTGTATATATATTACCTCAGTGATGTACTTGGAGTAACTATCTTCCACTGGATATTTCTCACTTGCATAAAACAGCATATGCTCTGAAAAAAACAATAAATCATTATTACAAAACCACTCAATGTAACATTATAATATACAATTCGAGACCAGATTTGATCACTGATTGAGAAAGTACAAGACTTTGGAGATTGAATTAAACGTACCAAGGAAGTGAGCTAAGCCTTCTAATCCTTGCGGGTCAGAGAAAGATCCGATACTAACGCTCATTGAAGCAGCACACTTAAAAAAAAAAAGAATCAAACTTTATGAATCAGTAATAGATTTCAAAAGTGAATCAATATGAATTGGAGCGATCTCAGACCTTATCGGTATCGGGATCGCTGATCAACAGGACCTGGAGAGAGTTCTTGAGGACAATCTTCCTGTACTCTCTGTTGTCCGTACGTGGCTTCAGTATCTCGACGCCGTCCACCGTCGTGGTGTTCGATTTCTCCACGGCCATCTTGCGTTGAGGATTAGTTTCGTTTTTTTGGCTTCGGTGTGTGTGTGTCGTGTTCTTCTTTCTTGTTCGCTGTCTGAACGAAGGGATATTGATTTTCTCTTCTACAGAGGTGAGAGGAGTTATATAGTGTGCTGAGGTCTACTACGTCTGAACACATCCAACGGTGAGAATATGGCCACGTCATCCCGATCCGGAAGCGTAGCGCAAGCAATAATAAATTAATAATAACTCGTAGAATAATTATTGGGTCATAAAAGTATACTTATGAATAAGTCCTTGAGATATTATTCCATTTTAGAATTTTATTGAAGGCATACAATATAGTTTGACTCTGTAATGGTCTTTCTAAAACTTTTAACTTCTGTTGTTTTTATATTTGACTAATTTGAACCCCCTTATTGAATTTGTAGTATGGCTGCAAATTTTATCTAAAGTGAACCAAAGATTTTGGTTTAGAAGTTTGATTTGATTCTTTAGATTAAATCGATGGGTAATATTTTCAATACTAATTTAACTGTAGTTTTAGTTTGGTTAGTCGAACTTCATAAATTAACCGCATTTCATATTTATTTTATAACTTATTTATAACATATCATATCTAAGTATACCACATTTTACTATAAATATATTAAATTTTATAAACGAGAGAACGATTCGAATTTTAATGGAACCAAAAATAGTTCAGTATAAGAACTCATATTAAATGCAAACCATTGTTTTATTCGATTATTTTCGCTAAAATTTCCTCAGACCAACTATCCAACAAATCAAATTAACTCTATTTTGTAGTCTACGAATAGATGTTGTGTAGCTTTATTTTGTAGTGTATGAATGTATGCCGTTTCGGTTATGATCTGAAACAAATGATATTGACCCAAGATAAACGACAAGTGAGTGAATGGCTGCGATTTTGAAAGAATACGTATTACTTGAGTTGAGTTGCAAACCTTATAAAATTTGATACGAATAGTCTCATTTAACAGCATCTCAGCGTATGAGTATCTTTTATGCATCATCGGTATGAGTTGTAATGACTTGACAACATGTCAACAACAAGAAAGAGTCCAACAAGAAATTGCTTGTAAAATATGGTATTCTTTATTGAAAAACTACTGCAACATCTGGAGTAAAAATAGAATCAAGAACCACAGATTGTTAATGGGCCGGGAGTACAACGACACTATCAAGAACAGGCCCACAAAGATGACCATAGTCATTACGCTTAGTATGATAAAACGCACTGTAAAAAGTTAACCTGGTCCGGTCCGAATCGGCAACGAACCTAAAATGCCCGGTTTTAAAAGCTCCCTTACCTGCTGACACGAGAGAAAGCTTAAACGGTTCTTTTCCGGCAAAGGCCTCCACCATCATCGACCCATGGCAGTCGTTTTGCGCGTCTCCCACCGTGAACGAGAGCATGTATGCTTCCCCGGAAACGGTACGGATGATCTGAGCCATTGCACTTTCTCTTCCAGCTACGAGCTCGACGGCCGCGAGTCCAGACGGGACCTTGAAATGACGGTTATCGATATACTTCACCGGTTTCAGGGATTCAACAATCCATCCCGGAAGTGGAGAGATTAAATCTTGGATTCTTGCCGGGATCAAGATTCCGGTAGAGAAGTTAGCAAACACGTGTGGACCAATCTCGAAGCCTCCGTTTTTCACTAAGTTTCCTCCTATGATTATTATGTGGAAGATAAGTTTTTAGGTTACCGTGTGATATAGTAACACCAGACCCAAAAATGCAAAAAAGTGTTGTATATTATCTGAAATTAACCGGATTTTAACCGGTTAACTGGTTTAGCAATGTACCTGCGTTGTACCCGAGAGGAAGAATCTCTTTGATAGCGACAACATCTACGAGGGGTCCACACGTACGGTCCTCTTGAACACCAGGGTTATGGAAAGTGATTTTAACCACATCCGACGTTGCCTTGAAAGCCCAAGCGTAAGTGTCTCCACCGTCTGAGCTAAACACGGTCTGGATGGGAAGCTCGTCGGCCTGACCGGGAACAGAGACTTTAATGTTCTCGTCCTGAGCGCAACTCCTCGTGGCTCCAAATGTTATTGAGTAGACATAACCAGGATTCACTTCAACTTCTTGAGAGATGGAAGCTAAGCTTCCTAGTCTCACAGCATGGACCCCACGTGGGACTGGAAAATGGAATCCTCCGGGCTGAGGCCCACCGGAGACTAGCTCCACGTGGCCGGAGATTTCCCATTGAGGGAGAGAGTTTGCACCGATTATTTGTCGACCCCTCATGTTTGATTTGAGAGGGATGTGCTCAAAGTTGCCATTTGGGAGAAGCCCTACATATATAAGTAGATACAAAACCATAACATTACAAATTCATATTGGTTGAGTTAAGTGATTATGCAAAGCAGTGAGTTTCTTTACCATCAAGATGAGGAGCCCGACGTGGTGTGACGCTGTGATAACCATGGAAGAGAGAGAGGAGAATGAGAAGAAAGCAAAGAGTGTGATAGAGAGACATTTTTTATAAGAACACTAGTCTTATTCTAATGTGTTAGTGTTACCTACCCCCAAGGCCATGGGGGCTATATATAGGATAGGTAATACATTGGAATCTGTAAGCAAGAAAATACGAAGAAGCTTCATGTACAATTTCGGAAGTATATAATAAAGTTTTTTTTAAATAACTATATAATAAAGTAGTTCAAGCTTATTTAAAGAATATATAACAGTTCTATTTTTATGTATACAGACGTATAGTACAGGAGCTGAGGACGGAAACTCGAGCCACGTTGAAGAATGCATCTTACGAGCCGCATAGTGTGGCTCATTGTCTGTCATGTTATATTGATCGGTTGTACAAGATCCAATATTACTAATAAACTGAATATATCATATAGTCTCTGTATTTTGTGTGCAGTGACGAGAAGCTGGAATATGACGCTGAAAAATTTGAGACGAATCTTCTAAACATGAATCTATTACACGTTGAATATTATATGATTTGGTTAATTAGCAACAAATCTCACGCTGAATATTAGTAATGCGATCTAAAACCCCATTTATATTATATGACGTCCAATAATGTAACATGTAGAAGTTTGCACTTTGTTAGCTAGATTTCTTAGTTTTCTTTTACTACGGGAGATTTTGAATTCAGAAGAGGGAAAGAAACGAAAAAAAAAACACTTATTATTTCGCATTAGTCACATAAAACCTAATCTTAGCTTTGTTTTTGTTTATTCACGAGCTGTTTATTGGAATATCTAACCAAAGCGAAAGACTTTCAAGCAAACATAAACAAATCAGTGGAGCTAGTAGGCAGCCTAGGCTCGATCTAGCTAATATATCTGTTAATACACCATGAATATTACTTAACATGTTAACTAAATTTAAACTTTAAAAATCTGGATGATGTTTTGTGTGAGTCAACTAAGTATTCAACTATATATATTGAAATCATACGCTAGCAAAAACATGGTCAATTTTTTTGGTTCTTTTCTCTGCAATCGACGTAGCAATTTGTTTTGTTTAATAAAGCTTCATGCTTAATAAAAGTATAATCAAATAAATAGTGAACGAGATTTACAAAATAAATGCGCCATGTGTGTACACGATTGATATGAAAGGTAGCTCCAGAAGTCCACATCTGGTCTGATCCGCTGATTTCTCATCGCCATGATTTTCTTTTCAAGTCAAACTAAAGGAAAGTATAGTGATTTTGAATCTGAAAGTTACATTTGACGTCTTATTGCTATGTTAAAATATATGATCTTGAGATGTAATAAATATGCTATCTTTCCTCAATGCATGTTACATATTACATGTTGAACATCATAAATCACATGGAATCAAAGAAACATAAAACTGTATTTTTAAAATACTTTCACAGAAATATAGAAAATGTAATTGGAAACCGAACTGTGACTTTGTGAATGTTTAAAGAAATGTGCTTGCAAATAGATAATATCATTTTATTATATAGTATTAGATTATAATTTATATTCAAACAAATTTTAACGGGTCGTGACAACTCTAACACTGTCAAGCACAGGCCCACAAAGATGTCCGAAATCATGGAGTTTGGTATGATAAAATCCACTGTAGAACGTTAACCTCGTGCGGTTAGAATCGGCGCGGAATCTAAAACGTCCCACTTTAAATGCTCCTTTTCCGTTAGATTCAAACTGAAGCTTAAACGCGAATTTTCCCGCAAACGCTTCAACCATCATCGATCCGTGACAACCGTTTTGTGCGTCTCCAATCGCGAACGAGAGGATGTAGTTTCTACCGGCAACGGTACGGATGATCTGCGCGATGGCGCTTTCTCTCCCGGCGACGAGCTCGATTGCGGCGAGTCCTGAGGGGACTTCGAAGTGGCGGTTATCGATGTACTTGACCGGTTTTAGAGATTCGATGATCCATCCCGGAAGCGGTGATATCAGATCTTGTACCTTCGCTGGGATTAAGATTCCGGTAGAGAAATTGTTGAATACATGTGGACCGACCTCGAATCCACCGTTCTTCACAATGTTTCCTGGTTTATTCACATAGAAAATGAGTTTAAGGATGAAACATCAAACAATATGTAAGATAAGGACCAAATTGCAAAATATTTAGGTGGGAACTTTGGTTAAAATGGCGTAGCTTTTAAACAACAAAACTCCATGCAAACCGGTTTGATATAGAAAAAAATAAGAGAACCAAATTGAGGTTATTTGTCATATCATAACCATAATACCATGTTCAATTACAATTTGTACAACGTGCGACCAATCGATATAATCAAATCATGCGATACTAAAAACAAATAACAATCTGCAAGTTGTGAATAGTCACACTGGTCGCAGTCACATGAAAATGGATATAGCCTAAATAAAATTATCGATTAGATTAAGTTATGCACTCATTACTATTCTTTTTAGATGAAAGATATGAAAAAAAAGCTATATGAAAAATGAACCTAGTTGTAGACTGAAAAGCAGGACGATTCTATACCGATATTGACATGGTTAATTAAATTACCTCTGTTATACCGAAGAGGAGAATCTCTTTGATGGCAACGGCGTCAACTAGTGGACCACAAGAAGGGTCCTCTTGAACGCCAGGGTTATGAAAAGTGACCTTAACCAAATCAGTCGTTGCCTTGAAAGCCCAAGCGTACGTGTCTCCACCGTTAGTACTGAACAACGTCTGGATGGGAAGCTCATTGGTCTGGCCAGGCACAGAGATTCGTATGTTCTCGTCCTGAGCACAAGTCCTCGTGACCCCAAACGTTAGAGAATAGACCAAGCCACGCTTCAGTTTCACATACTGAGATATCGAGGCTAAGTTCCCTAGCCTAGCTGCATGCACTCCACGTGGCACCGCAAAGTAGAAACCTCCTGGCTGTGGGCCGCCGGAGACTAACTCGACGTGGCCAGAGATTTGCCAATGAGGAAGAGAGTATTTGCCGATTATTTGCCTCTTTCTCATGTTTGATTTGTTAGGAACTTGCTCAAAGTTTCCGTTTGGGAGAAGCCCTACATTAAATGGATAGCAAAATATAACGTAATGAATCATAGTAAAACATATACTTTGGTAACATGTCATAGTAAAACAAATAAAACGTTGAAAGTTAAATGCTAGTTAGAATGGTCTTACTATCAAGATGAGGCATTCGTTTTACAGGTAAGCTATGAGAACCATGGCAAAGAGAGAAAAGGAAAACCAAGCAAAGAGAGAGAGTGAGAGACATCGTGAGCTCTTACTCTAGGTGACACAAGAAAACAAGTACTCTATCAATTGTCACTTATGAAAGTAGAATTATGAGAGTTTGTTAGACAATTGGTGGTGATATTTGCACAAGTTCTTACGAGCTATATATAGCTGACCTACGTACTAATAATTTTAAGTTGTTTTGGAATTATTGGAATTATTAAATGATGGAAGAAATATATAAATTAAAGTATCATACGGCGATGCACCGTACGTATTAATACGAAAGTGATAGCGAAGATAAGTAAGAGCACACTGAGTCTCCCCACGAAATAAGCCGCAATGTTTGCGGTGTGGCTGTAATGTCCATCATGTTATTCATCAAACTATTGTACTTTCAATATTCATATAGAATTTTCCACTTAATTAAACCACCATGTTAAATCATTTATGTTGTAATTATGAGTCTACGTTAAAAAATGTATCAGCTAATTGCGACTACCTTTTTGGCTTGAAATAAACTAAATTGCCATTACAGATTAGTTTCTGAAATTATAGTACTGTAGATTAAGGTCTATAAATATATATAACTCGTCAAATAACATATTTTGTTGAATAGCACATTTCTTCACAAACAAATACTATAGAGTCAAGCCTCTATCAACTTGCATTAAATTCTAAATATCACATGCTGGCTATATTTACTCTATGAACATGCAAGCAATTAATATTTAGTTTATGTAATGTGAAATTTGAATCTCAAGCAAACTATAGACAACTTTTCGGTTCTTTTGGGAATATTAAATATCAGCAACTAGTTAATCAGTAACTGCATGTGTATGTAAACTATACGATGGGAGCCTCAAGTATGGTTTATGCCGGTTCGTCGGCGCGATTTGCTCTCCAATTCAAAACTAGAAAACCAAATATGATTCCAAGGTGCCTAGATTCTTTCGTTTAGTTAAAACTTAAATATTACACATTCTCGAGCCTCGACAACATATGCATACATACACATTATAATTTATGACATGTATATGTGTTCCTCTGTCATTTTAAGTACAATGTATATTTCATGGAAAACAAAAGAGAAACCACATAACTGCATAAGTCATTCGCGAGTAAAGGTAATCTGAAAAGTATCAAAAAGAGAAGAAGAGAACTTTATCTTATGTTTTTTTCGTTTACGTTTTAATTTGAGTAAAAAAAAAAAAGTAATACTAACCAATAATCTTCTGTTTTCTTTTTTTTTTTGAACTGAAATAATCTTCTGTTTTCACAAGTAAGAGAAACAGCCACATCATATAAATAAATTCTAAATAAAAAGCGAAAGCATTTTACTTTATTTTTAATGATTTTGTACCATAATTAAAAAAAAAATTCTAGTGTCTTATTTCATTCTTGATAATTTGATATGATCCCAAATATGTGTTGAGTTGGCCTCGTACAGGAATCCGGCCAGAAACTGAGAATGAAACCAGCGACGGGAAGAGAATCTTTTCTATCTCTCCGAAGTTGACTTTATTTTTATATTAAAAACTCGTTGACTTTTTAGAGTTTACACATGATGGATCCACACACTTAACATTTGACTTTCATATCCATAAATGTTATAAGATGGAATCGTCTACATGAACATGGGAAGACAAACGAACGTTGACACACACACACTCACGCAAAGAAAAATGGAATAGATTGTAAAACGCTCCAGCTGATTGGTGTAACTGTATAAGTCATAGAATTGGAAGCTTTTATTAACTAAAAATTCATTCATGATAGATTCTATCAAAACTCTCATCTAGTGAAGCTTTTAGTATTCATATATATATATATATATATATATATATGTCAATTCTCTCAAATAGCACTTTTTAATTTTTTATCACAAAAATAACCTTCAGAAAATAAAATGACCAAAATAGTTTCTTTTTAGTTTTTAATTTTATTTTTGAAATTTGAAACTCCATCCCCAAACTCCACTTCTTAATTCTAAACCTTAAATCTAGATTAGTTGATCGTAGAAATATAAATGCATATTTTACCCTATAATAAAATCTCTTTTAATTATTTTCTTCTTTTGAAGTCTATTTTTGTAAAAATAAATTAAAAGGCCTATATCAATGAAATTTCTCATATATATATATATAAGAAATCCAGAGGTGGAGATATGCTGAGAGTTGAACTCTGGTCAGAGTTTGATAACCAAGACTGAACATATTTGATTTTAATAATATTGGCCTTGCTATTGTGTAGGTGTAAAACAATGAGTTATACTTCTAGCTCTTGGATGAGGATTCGAGGCAGAACTTCGCTTTGTTGCTTGTGCCGCAACATAAAACCTTTCCTTCTGCAACCAGTGACTCATTCATCATCCATTCATCGTGGAGGAAATAATCAAACCACAAGAAAAGATAAAAAGAGGTTTGATGTTTTAGTTATTCTTTTTTTTTTTTTTTAGCAGAGTTTTGTATTCAAATCCAATAGTTTAATTCGATGAAAATGGAAAGCTTGTATCTTATGGCTTGTTATTGGCCACCACAAATTGGCATTAGAGGTCAGTTATCTCCCATTTGAAGAAGTAATAGTTAGACAGTAAGCCCAATGTACTTAAAGCCCAACTAAATCAGGCCCAAACAACGATTTCCGTTCCGTTTCGGTTGGAACTGTGAACTGTAAACTGTAAATCCAGGAGACTTTATGTTGTTGTTTTTTTGTAACTTGATTTTATTTTGTTCTTTTTTTCATTATTATTAAATTTAATGTTGAAAGTGATATAGTAAAACAAAAGAAATGTCGACGAATGCTTAAAATAAGAGGGACATACCATGATCCTAAGGTCATGATATGTGTCTGATAAAGCTAGAGCTAAAGTCTCAATCAATATTACTGCCAAAGATATATTTGGGTGACATTTTTCTAATCACTTTCTTTTTAAAAAAGGAATAGAAAGTTGTATAAAATGATAGTGAATAAACAACAAAAGTGGGGATAGCTTTCCTTCAACCTTCCACATGCCCCATTTGGTACACTACAAGATGGACAGCCGAGTTATGTCCTTCCACATTTCCTTTTAGTTTTGTATTTGTTATATATTCATACATAAACTTAAATAGCTAACAGAATCTTGTAAACATTCGCAACCAATATAAACATTAACATTATATATATGAAAACATTAGAAAGTTAAGAACTGCTATAATATCTACATATCATAGCAATAAAGAAAGGTTTCGGAATTCATTGGTACAAAATGAACTCTTGTGAAGGAAAATTGTACATTTTTCCCAAAAAACACTAATTAACTCGTACTAATTGATAAATGGGAATAATGCTTTGGTACGACATCCCACAAATCTGTAGTGATGAGAGCATAAATCTCGACCTGATCTTCGTTTTAGGAATTCGAAAGCAAAGTCATGAATTGCAATTCACAAATGATTTTGCAGAAAGTTAGTTTGTTAGGTGAAACATTCATATGCTAATGACTTAGTTCTCATTGTAATCATTGGTTAACGTTTTCTTTATTAATTATTGAAATTTTAAACAACTAATTTGACTTTTAAGAATATCTTATCTCTTCTTCTTCACGAGTTTAAAGCAACGAGGTGCTTCAATCATTATGTCTTCTCTTTATTTCATGCTCCTCTTTTATGATTTGTCTGATAACTTATGATCATCAATGGAAAATTAGATTGTTATGAATTTAAAAAAATCAGCTGATATATATATATATATATATATATAGTGAAAAATGAGGTATAATCTGATTTACACCGAAACAAAATATCAAAAAGCCAAGCCGAATTGAATGTAGAAAACCAATCATAAACACATGTAATTAGTGATATAATACTTTATCTTGCTAATTACCGTTTTCATCTGTAAGCTTAGGCTATAAGAACCTTTGATATATGAGAAATTTACCAGACCGAATTCAACTTTCATGAGGTGAAATTTCACTTGAAAACCAAATTCAGGAATGTTCTTTTGGTTTAGAGTTGAATACGGTTTGGGATTAGAGTATGGATCTGAGAAAACCTTGTTATTGCTACTGGAAAATAAAGAATGATGGGATGGGCGGGTGAGTGGTGGTGGTCGGAGCAGACAAAGTTGGGGTCCTACAATATGCCTAACCGTAAGAGCCACTTTCTTGTTTACCCCATCCCGTGAGTGACCCCACATTCTCTCATTCTATTATTCTCAATCTTTATCTGCTCTTTAGTTCAACTCTCAACTAAATTTGTTCCCTAACCTTTCTAAAAAAATTAATATATAACTCTTTACAGCATAATGGAATGAATATTTGTTGATAAAATAGAATTTTAGGCATTACATGTAATGTTTTTTTTTGTTCTTATAAATATTTTTTGGAAGCAACGATTAAAGTTAATAAATTTAGTCTTTATCGAAAACTCATATTCGATCTTGAGATCCACTTATTTTAGAATGGTGTTAGATATGACTATACGGTACATGTTGTGACAAATAAGGAATTTTCTATCAATTGTCCTTTTTAACAAAAAGAAAATTATGAATCACTCAGATATATATATATATATTTGAAGTATCTAGGTTATTATTTGAGTTTTTTTTTTGTATGCAGGATCTTGTTTTATGTATCATGTTTAGAAGTCACTTTTCTATGAAACACATTCATAATACATATATTTTTAAAAATATCTTATTTAGTGGTAGTATTTTTTAGCTTTAGTATTTTCTAACTTCTAGTTAATGATCAGCACAGCAATAAATACCAAAACTTAAGTTAGAGACACATTGATAAACACATCTATGATGTATCCGACATCACTTTCCCATGTTTGGGTCGTTTGTAGAGGAACATCGGAAACTATTAACGCACAAAACCATATATATATATATATTTTGTTTTAATAAATCGTTTCTATTTTAATCGAAGAACACTAATTTTATTCTCAGACAGACTATGCATAAATGATCATCAAAATTTAAAAGAGACTAATTTCGACGTTCGGGCCGGACACTGGAGAAACATGTCTTCTACCAACACTCAAGACTTGACAAATCGTTTATTACTACAGCATCTCACAAAAAAATTGCTACGTGTAATTATTATACTTTTAAGTGGTAATTTGGAAATCAATCATATCCATTCATATTAGAAAAAAACACATAACGCCTGCTCGGGAACGACTCTTTGATTTATACGTAGTAGTATATTGTTCTATTCATGAATGTCACCAAAATTGGTAACGACGAACATCGATCATAGCTAAAGCAATCAACAGAACATCACAAGAAAGTAGATTCCCCATTCGAAAAAGTGGCCATTCTAGTTTTTCTAAGAAAAAAGTGGCCACTGCATGTCAAACTTTTGATGTAAAAGCTCATAGAGATTAGAAAACACGTAGGGGTACAAATCTCCCTACGGTATACGTGTATGAGAAATATTCGAGGTTGAAGATTTTTTTTTAAATATATTACAACTCTAATTAATATAGTTAGACGTTTCTAAAATCGACTTTCTTGTGCAGATCACTTCTCAATTTATCTTTCTCAAACAAATTTTTTTACAAGACGATTATGTTTGTATTCCCTAATAAATACACATAGAGAGATTAAATTTTAAGTTGACAAAAAAAAAGTTCAAAATTTTGTTCTAAAAAAAGAGTTCAAAAATTTAAAATTTCAGTAAACGCTTTATTCGTATACATTGTAGATATAACATACAAATATTTTTTACAATTGATTTAAATATAAATCCCAAGGCATGTAGATTGTGTTTGTAATAGCCGAAGATACAATAAAAAAAAAACATAAACAAAACTATAAATTATACTTTGTATATGGACTATATATTCCCCTTATATGTAATGATATCCCAGTTAACTCTTAGCAGTTTTAGCCAATTACACACTTGAGACCCAAAATAAATTTAATTTTAAGGTATATTAATCTGTGATATTAGAAGATTAATACTCCTAGTTGCAAAGTGTGTGTTAGCTTGGGGGAAAAAATCTTCAAATAAGTTACAAAAAAAAAAAATCTTCATTTCGCATACATTGAAATATCAAAGAAACTAGATTGAAGAATAATAGTATATTTTACTAATTTGGTTTTGAAGTTTGAACATTATGACAGGTACAGAAAAACGTCAGAGGAAAAGAATTATCAAAACGTACACTTTTCTTCTAATCTTTTTTCATAAATGTTTTTTTTTCAAAAAGCAAAAAATGTGTCAGACGGATTTATGCATCCTTTCATTCATTCATCACTGTCTCGTGAAAAAATATAAAACTTTATATCAGAAATTAATATAATATTTAAACGTATCAAAAAAGAAAAACAAATAAAAGAAAAAAATTCCCTCCTGTTTAAGTGCGTATGCTTTTTTTGGAGTCTCTCTCTCTCTCTGAACTGAGAGGATCTTTGTTTGGTTCTGCAATAAAAATTTCGTGATTTTATAAAACACGAAATGCATTCTCTTCTCTCTTCTACGCAGAGACCCTACTCTATGTTCAAGCTCTGCTTGCCCTCTTCTCTTTCTTCATCTCCCTGAAATTATGGGTTTTGTTCTCTCTTTCTCTTTCTCTGTCTGTCTCTAAAGGCACAACACTCACAGTCACACTTAAAAGCACTTCCTTTTTCTTACAAATCTGAGATGGGTTTTGTTCGGAGACATCGCAAAACAGTTACTTTGACTCCAAAACCAGAGCTTTAATCCGTGTTTCACGCAAAAGATCAACACTTTTACTCTTCCTCTCTCATTTTCTTGATGCCACTTAAGAAATGATGTTTTTTTGTCAACCAGTCACTCTCTTTTGTGTGTTTGCTTGAGGAAGAACAAGAGTGTCTGATTGATTAGTTCAAAAATGGCATTATGGTGCATGTCAGTTCTTCTGATTGTTGTGTTCCTATCAAAATCTGAACTTGGTGAAGCTCAGCTAAGCGATGAAGCTGCATTGTTAGCCATTAAAAGAGAGTTTGGAGTTCCAGGATGGGGTAGCAATGCCACAGAGTATTGTACTTGGGATAGGCTCAAGTGTGGTGCCAACAATTCTTTTGTAGAAATGCTTGATCTCTCAGGGCTTCAGCTTAGAGGTAATGTCACTTTAATCTCCGACCTCAGAAGCTTAAAGCATCTAGATCTCTCCCGAAACAGCTTCACCGGACCAATTTCAGCATCTCTTGGCAACTTGTCTGAGCTTGAGTTTCTTGATTTGTCTCTGAACCGTTTTGATGGAGGGATTCCAGTGGAGTTTGGTAAGCTTATAGGCCTTAGATCCCTCAACGTTTCCAATAACTTGCTTGTGGGAGAGATACCTGATGAGCTTATGGCTCTAGAGAGGTTAGAGGAGTTTCAGGTATCTGGAAACGGCTTAAATGGTTCTATACCTCACTGGGTAGGGAACCTGAGTAATCTCAGGGTGTTTACAGCTTATGAGAATGAGTTGGTAGGTGAGATACCTAAAGGGTTAGGTTTGGTTTCTGAACTGGAGTTGTTGAATCTTCACTCAAACCAGCTTGAAGGGAAGATTCCAAAGGGGGTTTTTGAGAAAGGGAAGCTTAAAGTGTTGGTCTTGACACAGAATAGATTGACCGGTGAGATCCCTGAAGAGGTGGGAATCTGCAGTGGCCTCTCCAGCATTAGAATTGGGAACAATGAGCTTGTAGGAGTCATTCCGAGGACAATAGGAAACATAAGTGGACTTACCTACTTTGAAGCAGACAATAACCATCTCTCAGGTGAGATTGTTGCAGAGTTCTCAAAGTGTTCTAACCTCACTCTGCTGAACCTGGCAGCTAATGGGTTCACTGGAACCATTCCAACAGAGCTTGGTCAGGTTTTGAGTCTTCAAGAACTGATTCTGTCTGGTAATAGTCTCTTTGGAGACATCCCTAAGTCGTTTCTTGGATTAGGAAACCTCAACAAGCTTGATTTAAGTAACAACAGACTCAACGGCACCATCCCTAAGGAACTCTGCAACATGCCGAGGCTTCAGTATCTGCTCCTTGATCAGAACTCCATACGAGGAGACATACCACATGAGATTGGAAACTGTCTGAAGCTGCTTGAGCTCCAACTGGGTCGAAATTACTTGACGGGAACCATTCCTCCTGAGATTGGTCACATGAGGAACTTGCAGATAGCACTCAACTTGAGTTTCAACCATCTTCATGGATCATTGCCTGCCGAGTTAGGAAGGCTCGACAAGCTCGTGTCACTGGATGTCTCTAACAATATGCTTACAGGAACCATACCGCAACTACTAAAGGGCATGATGAGTTTGTTCGAAGTTAACTTCTCAAACAACCTCTTGAGCGGTCCAGTTCCTGTCTTTGTTCCCTTTCAAAAGTCTCCAAACTCGAGCTTCTCGGGAAACAAAGAGCTTTGTGGAGCGCCGTTGAGCTCTTCGTGTGGATACTCTGATGATCTTGAACATTTGAGGTACAATCACAGAGTTTCCTACAGGATTGTGCTTGCAGTGATTGGTTCAGGTATTGCTGTCTTTGTCTCAGTCACTGTGGTGGTGGTTCTCTTCATGATGAGGGAGAAACAAGAGAAAGCAGCGGGTAAAAACGTCGATGTTGAAGACCACGTTGAGGATGAGCAACCGGCGATTATAGCCGGAGATGTCTTCCTTGAGAGTCTTAAACAAGGGATTGATCTGGATGCAGTGGTGAAAGCAACCATGAAGGAGTCAAACAAACTCAGCACGGGAACGTTCAGTTCGGTTTATAAAGCAGTCATGCCTTCAGGGATGATTGTTTCGGTGAAGAAACTCAAATCCATGGATAGAGCCATAACTCAGCATCAAAACAAGATGATCAGAGAACTTGAAAGACTCAGCAAACTTAGCCATGACCATTTGGTTACACCGATTGGGTTTGTTATATATGAAGATGTTGCTCTCTTGTTGCATCAGCACTTACCTAATGGTAACTTAGCTCAGCTGATTCATGAGTCCTCCAAGAAACCGGAGTACCAACCTGACTGGCCGATGAGACTGTCCATAGCCGTTGGAGTAGCCGAAGGCTTAGCGTTTCTCCACCATGTCGCCATTATTCACCTTGATGTTTCCACTAGCAATGTCCTGCTAGACTCTGGTTACAAACCTGTGCTTGGGGAAATCGAGATATCCAAACTTTTAGATCCATCCCGAGGCACTGCAAGTATAAGCTCAGTTGCTGGTTCCTTTGGCTACATCCCTCCAGGTATTATAATAGTGTCTATGGTTTTTGTTAATTTCATAGACTCCAACACATTTCTTTGTTTTTTTTTTCCTTCAGAGTATGCCTACACAATGCAAGTGACTGCACCAGGGAATGTATACAGCTATGGAGTAGTGTTGCTGGAGATTCTTACCTCAAGGGCACCGGTGGAGGAAGAGTTTGGTGAAGGAGTAGATTTGGTGAAATGGGTCCATGGAGCTTCAGCGAGAGGGGAAACACCAGAGCAGATACTTGACGCCAAGCTTAGCACCGTATCCTTTGCTTGGAGGAGAGAGATGCTTGCTGCACTGAAAGTTGCATTGCTTTGCACAGATATTACACCTGCAAAAAGGCCAAAGATGAAGAAAGTAGTTGAAATGCTTCAAGAGGTTAAGCAAAGTAAATGAGAGAATGAATATGATGATAATATATATAGTTTCTTTTGTGACATTCATATACAAAAAACGCATTCCTATACATGTGAGCTTCTCTCATCTGTGTATTATGTAGAGTTTTATGATGAAATGCAATATTGGATTTGCTTATTCTGCTTATCTAATTGCACAAATTATAAACTAGATCACAGAAGAAACAATGTACATTATTGTAAGAACTATTCAACAAAGCCTTTCTTGTAGAATCAAAGAATCGTTAAATTACACGTGAATACCAGATGGATCCTCCTCATATGATCAACAGCCAGCAGCTTTAAGGAAATTGTCGTAAGTGCTTGAGGCTGGTAGTTTATATGCTTGTGGGGTATTTTGGAGTTTTGAATAGCACTGTGTCTGAATAGTTCCCATTGGTGTTGGAGAGCCGTTGACAGAACTTTCATGTCGTAGCTGAGAATTCAAAAGACTCGAGATCTTCTGCTGTTTTCCCATTAACAGATTCTCGCAATGTAGCGTCATTTCTCTGTATGAAGCATCGGCTGCAGTTTTGAAGGATATTAGACCCATTTCACGTATTGTCTCTACCACCTTTCAACAAAACAAAAGAACAAGTATAGTTAGTATTAAACTTATCTTGGTGATGAATCTGTAAATCTAATTTCTAGGAAGATTGAGCATGTAACTTACAGATTCTAGAATTTGATTGATAGTGGGGAGGTCTGAGACTTCAGCAGCTATTATATGATTATTATCAGCAACTGTTTCAGTGACATCTCCAAATTCTTGATCCTCATGAGAGAAGAGTGCCGCAAGCTGAAGAAACAGACCAAAGGTTCATCACAATTTTCATCTCAAGGACTAAAGAGTTATGGTAAAGACAAGAGCTAATACGTTTTGGGGTTTAACATCTCCAAAGTTAGCCTGAAAGGGTTTGTGAATGTCCTCTAAAACGCGGGTTCCAAGTGGACATGCATCATCCGGCATGAATTCAGTGAGCAGCTGTTCTTGCATGTTCTCCATTTCAGACTGAAAAAACAGTTTAACTGTGGTTATCAGTTGATTTACCAAGGCTAGAGCAGTTTAGTGGGGAGGTAGTGATAGGAAACGACTTACATTGCACATCTTTTCTAAGCTTTTGACAATTTCATAGACAAGGGTTCCTCTGCTATGCCTATGCTCATTCGAGGCTGCTATCTTTGAAAGAGTATCCAGAGCTGAAGCATCATCTTCTTGGCATCCATACGCAACGGTCTGCAGCTGATCTGGATTTACAGCCTTTAACTTGTGGTCTTCAACCAAGTGCAAGAATGGATCAAGCTGAATCAGGTAGAAAGAAGAGAAAATTAAAGCATATAAATCTCGTGTGACTTTCATGAGATCGATAATGTTGTGTAACAAATAGAGTTGAGAGCAATAATTCCAAGAGAAACAAAACATCAACATGGTAACATTTTCATCAGAATGATCAGCGTACCCTTGGTTCCTGGAGTGCTACTTTCGCAAAATCCGCCAGAGAAAGAAGATTGAATGCTTTCGAGGAGAAAAGAACCATTGATGAAGTCAGAGTGAAGAGTGACCTTCGTCGGGACGGAGAGAGTGGTCCTGAAAATGGGACGAGCAATTGACTCATAAGAGTCTACATCATAGTTTCCGAACCAAAAACCAAAGATAAAAGGCTCAAAGACATGTGGGAAACTCACCTCCTTCCATTAAAGAAATATCTCGCAAAGAAAGTGCCATTTGGAAACTTCTAATCAAAGCGTCGTGACTTGAAGTCTGAGAGATAAGAAGTTTTTGATAAGGAGACCTAAGTCAGACTTAGCTCATACATCTTAAAAACAATAAGAAACACTCAAATGCAGAGGAAGCAAGTATTGAGATATGAAACATATATTACCTTGGCACGAGAGAACAACAATACAAGACTGTAGGTGTTAGCAATCGCCTCATAATTTTCTGGCGTATTTGCAGGAGATATGGACTGCGCCCAGATTGATGAAAGCAAAAGACCTATCTGGTGACTACTTAGCCTTATACAAACAGCGTCCTGAGCATCATAAAAAAAATCATATTAGAGGATGGAAACTGATCCAAGGTGTACCTAAGATCTGTATGCATAAATCAAGAGGTAACAGCTGCAATAGGTTTAACTTTGGCCTCAAGAAGATTAAATGAATCATGAACACTAAAAGAATGTACCAGCTCAGAGTTCAAACAAACTACAGAGTTATCAACCGAGTTCACCGGTTCATTCCAACTGCTATACGCCTGACTGGATGAAGATTTTATCCTATCAAGGATTTTGTTTTGGCTCTGATCGGAAATTAGAACTGACGAAATGTTTTCCTTCCTCAGCTTCTCGAAAAGGGCTGCTGAGGAGGAAAAGACAGACGCAGTCCTTGAAAGAGAACGAGGAAGACCCATTCCCTTCTTAAGGTCAGTATTGGTTGAGGAGGGACGGGGGCAGACTGAGGTTGGTACCAGCACAACAGAAAATATACGGTGAGCGCCAATACGTGTTTTATGATCTGGATGGACCATTGCTTGCAGTAAGTGATGGAATAACGCCTCGGGAAAAGCCTGAAACAAAAAAAAAAGTAATAAATTTCTCTAGAACTGGTCTAATCTATCAATGACAAGAGAAAAAAAGATGTTACAGGGAGGTTGCCTTATTTTGATATGACAGATTTGGTATAGAGGCTATAATCTGAGCAGTGCGAAAAACAGAAGCGATTGTTGTTCTTGCTACATCTGTAACAGCTGAGATATTCTCCAAAATCATAGCCATTGCATCCAGAATTGGTCCAGCATCTCCAACCTTTGGAAAATTGAAATATCAGGCACACATCAAGAAAATACTGAAGAGAAAGAAAGAAGACATAAAGTTCGCTCTACAGTTTATACCTTTTTGGTCAGTTGGACGAGGCACTTATCGACAGCGACAGAGACCATTCTGTTACAGTTTGCTACTTCAGTTCCCAGATTTGCTTCATGAAGAGAAGAGCGCATGCATTTTCTCAGTTGCCTCATGATATCACTAACTGCGCTGACTATTGCTGCTGAGTGTTCAACTTTTGCAATTTCGGCAAGGGAGGAGATAACCTCTAAAATGTTGAGCTGCGTTCTTGGCTGTTTAAGCACACTTTTATGATCAAGGTGTTTAGTTAACATGGACAGTATAAAGTGTGTTCTTTGCCCTGCAAGATTGCAGAACTATTTTAGAGAAATGTTCATGAGGGAAGGGCTGAATGAAAAAAAATATTGAGAGCGTAATACCAGATAATTCCATTAAAAATTGCAGATCCCTTAAAAGTGGGAATGCAATAGAATTTTCCGTTGACCATAGATGTCCCTCGTCAAAGTAACGGAACAAAGACTCGAGTATACGTCTCATGGTTGTGGCATCTTCACCTAGCTTGGCCATGTTGCGTAGGCAAACCTTGGACCAGAAGCTAGGGTCCAAGAAATCTTCCCTGAAAAAGAAAAGATACATTGAAGAGGAGGAAAGAATCCAAAAAGGAAAACGTCAGTAACGAAATTACATTTTCGCATTTGGTTCACCCTTGTCATTCACAACCGTTCTCCAAGAAGGCACATTTATGAGGGAATCTGCATGAGCAACGTGATCTTCAATTTGCAAGACTTCATCCACCCATTTTCTGCCACTATCATTAGCATTGGTTGAATTTTTAGGGTGGCTATAATTTTCCAAGACTCCTGAAACAACCTGCCATGCAAGACTACTTCAAACTTTGACGAATTCAAAAGAAACTAGTGAATGAACCTGAGATCTACTTACATTGTCGAAGTCGCTGGGAATATGAGAGTATTCACCCATCAGCCAAATCTAGAAATAGATAAAAGACCAGAATGCATCAGAGTTAGAAGAATAGTTGTACCAAGAGAGACATAACAGCATAACCGAGTTACCATTGCTGAAAGGGCTTGTAGTCCTGCTGCACGCAGGCTACGGGACCTCTCATCATCCCCAACTTCCAGTGCTAATTGGCACAGCTTTGGGAGAAAGCCTTCTAAGTTAAACAGGGAGCTTCCGTCCGTCTGCAAAATGATTCAAACATGCTATTTCGTTGTTTCTTATGTCCTTAACTGAAAGCACCCTCATCACAACAGCTATTCAATCAACAGCATGTAAGAAGCTGACCTGATTATTTGCAAAATCGAAAAGAGACTGACATCCAACTATTTGCATTTCATCTTGTCGAGTTTGATCCAAAAGAGCTTGCACCGTCCTTAGAAAACCACTAGAGAAAAGTGGCCTGAAAGTAAAAAAAACAATAGCGAGGTGTTTTGTTTAAAAAAAAAAAAAAGCAAAAAGAAGGATGACCTCACTCACATTTGCTCCTTACAAGTGACCAGAAGCCTTGTGTATATGCACATGACAATCTTGGCCGAATGAAAATTCCCATTCCTCAATTCCTTGTAACATCTTAGTTCGAGCAAATCTGATATCTGTAAAAAACAGTAAATTTCAACAAGAGAGAAATAAAATTTTGGTTGACAACATTTGCTAAAACGAGTTAATGTGCCTAGAGACTTGGGCCTTGGATGAATTAGTAACCTCTGGGATACGAAGAGCGTTTTTTGCAGCATACTCACATAGCTTTCCTATCTTCCGGTCATTGGGACCTTCCTCCTGTGAGCAAATAGTAAGCCGTGAAAGAGTTAAACCAAACACACCAATGTAACCAAGAGGGAACATAATGTCTCATCTAAAATGACTCAAAAGCGAAATGAAACGCACATGAACAAACTTCAACATAGAAAGGGAAAGCAAGCAAGAATATATATATATAAAAAAAAAGCCAAATCTAAGCCACTCAGGAAAAAAACAAAAAGACATATTGCAGAACTAGACATGATTTCATCATCAAAAATGTCACTTGAGCCAAAGAGTGGCTGAGTTGAGCTTCTTATAGCATGTCAATGCAAGTCAAAAGCAAGCAGACATGGCTAAATAACAAACTTTAACATAGAAAGGGGAAACCAAGCACGATTAACACATATTGCAGAACTAGTCATGATTTTTCATCATCAACGAGTGGCTGATTTGAGCTTTGGAAAGAGCATGATGATGACGAGGAGGAGGGAAGATATCAGCAATGAGCTTCTTGTATCTCTTCACAGCCTGTCTTGACCTAGGACGCAGGGAAGGGCAGAGAATGCAAAGTCTACCACAAACAGGCAAAACTTTCCTCGAGAATGCGCCCATTCTTCAACCCACACTGATCAAACGAAAATGTACTCAAAATTCTCAAAAATATGTTGCTCCCAGTCAGAAGGAAAACAGACCTCCACGAATTAATCCAAGGCAGTCCTTCGAAACTCAAGCCGTAAAAGTCAAATCAATCACTTGAGTATGAAAATTATCACACCCCCGAGAAATCAACAACGCAGATTACAATTTCGATTCTAACGGAAAACATCAATTAACCTCAGATCAAAGCTCAGTTGAGCCAAACGGTGATTGATATACTTTGATCAAAGCCTCTCTCTGATTGTTTTTTCTCTGAGTAGAATTGTAGTCAGCGCCGGAGAGTACGGCAAGCTTCCTGCTAGTGATCTTCCTCAGATACCGCTTCGACGCGGGTTCCACCTTCTCCGTTTCGTTATATCACTTTTAAAAAAATTACGAAATTATCTGAGAGCCGTCTCTATATTACGCAACTTTGATTTATTTTTGTTTCGTTACTGCTTTTTTTAAAGTTACGAAATATCTGAGCCGTCTCTCTAGAGAGAGATGCGAGTATAACAGAAACTTTGATTATTTTTAATAATTGGAATTCACTGATATCATTTAGTTCTACAAGAACATTAGAACCTGAGTTTCTCTGTCACTTGTTTCCGTAAGGTAGAAGAATAAAACTAAATCGTCACAAATGCGAATTTAAGAAACTGGACTGAATTGAAAACAAAAAAGCTAGAAGAACATTATCCATCCATAAAAATTGAAAAAGTAACAGTTTTTTTTTAAGGAAAGGATGAAAAACATAAACGCAATCCAGCAAAAGTTCGACCAAAATCAAGGATAATCCAAAAGGTTGGAGGAGGAGGACATTGTTCGTTGTATGATCTAGGAGACTTGGTCTTCAACCTCTGTGATGACTTTGCTCGTAGCGTCCTTTGATGCAAGCAAATCCGTGTACTCTTGGTACGGAGATTTCTTAAAACTAGTCTCTTTCCAGAACTCTGGTGTCAGGAATCCATAAGTCTTCTGTAGACAATCAAATGTAGCCTGCACATCAAATCACACAATGGTTGATTACAATCTCACAATGCAACACAAATAATTACAAGTGAATGATTCAAATTGAGATTATATCAAGTTCCCATGTAATCAATCATTCAAAGGCTCAAACATTAACATCCTAACGAACAATCAAAGGCCCATCCTAACGAACAATCAAAGGCCCATCACTAACAAACCTTGACGAAGTTTCCAAGAGTTTTGGTAGACCCCCTCGAGGAAGTGAACACGTCATCAATCCCAGCGAACTGAAGAACCTTCTTAGGAACCCTAGCCGCCACAATCCCCGCCCCTCTCGGAGCAGGCACCATCCTCACCGTAACGGATCCACACTTCCCCGTAACCTTGCAAGGAACCGTATGCGGCTTCCCGATCTTATTCCCCCAGTAACCTCTCCTCACCGGAATCACCGACAGCTTCGCCAATATAATCCCTCCCCTGATCGCCGTCGCAACCTCCTTTGAGCATTTCACCCCCAGCCCCACGTGGCCGTTCGTGTCTCCGACGACGACGAAGGCCTTGAACCTCGTCCTCTGCCCGGCTCTCGTCTGCTTCTGAACCGGCATGATCTTCATCACCTCGTCTTTCAGCGTGGGACCGACGAGGAGGTCGATGATCTGGTACTCCTTGACGGGGAGCGAGTGGAGGTAGATCTGCTCCAGCTTCTGGATCTTTCCTTCTTTCACGAGACGGCCGAGCTTGGTCACTGGCGTCCACTTCTCCTCCTCCGCGGGACGTCCTCCGCGTCTGCCGCCGCGTCCTCTCGGACCACCGCGGCCTCCACGGTCGCCGCGACCTCCTCCGAATCCACGCCCGAAACCACCACGGTCTCCTCCACGTTCGGCACCACGTTCAGCCATTTTCGAGTGTTTTTTTGAGAGTTTGGAATCGCTGCGATGTGTGTTGTTAGCGTGAGCAAGCGAAAACCCTAGGAGTTGTCTTATATATGTTACAAAAAGGATTCTAGGGTTTCTAAAGGCCTTGTCAGGGTATAATGGGCTTGTAGCCCAATTAAATACTCGGCCCGGGTTTCAAAAGGATGAATAAAAGTCGATTGGTAAGAGTAATTGGTCAAGTGAAATAACTTTTTGGTAATCATGTTAAAGAGTCAAGTAACATAACTGACCAGACAGGTTTCATTTTACACAAAGAAAATTATCATTAAGGTTTATAACCAAACGTACTCCTTTATTCATGAAATTTAAGACAAACAATATAGTATGTATTATACAATGAAACAATACATCTCTTGAACATGTAGTTTATGTGTATATTCCTATACTATATTTCGTAATTGGACAATGCTTTTAACTAATTCAGTGTCCATGTATATATCCACAAGTATATGTGTATGTAGCTATATATGTGTGTTTGGTAGGTCTAGTTTATTAAGTGGATTTGCATTGAGGGAAAACAATGCCTTTATCCATCACATCAGCATTGCTGCAGCTTCCTTTCCCTCCTTTAATGTTCACTTTGTCAAGCACAATTTCTTGGCATGGATAGTTCTTGCTACAGTTCAACGTTATTGCTATATCGGATGCGCTTGTGCCACTTATATTCCGGTACACCACGTTCTTCACTTGGACCGCGGATTTCTGAACATATATGTAGTATATTAGATCCAAAAATATATTTCTAACCAAGTATTATAAGTTTTGTCTGATTGGAGCAAACCTGTTCGGTGCATTTGCTCTTGTCGCAATAATCTTGGTCGATTATGATTGGATTCTTCACATTGTTCATCTGAATGTTCTGAAATATAATGTTGCTAGCAGTTCCTGACCCTCCCTGAATCAAAGTGTTGAATAGGAACTCAGAAACAAAGTGTGGCGAACTAAGAAAGCTAGTTAAAAAGAAAGTGCTAGTTTGTAACTTTCACCTGGTAAGTTTTGATCCTAACTCCATTGTCTGTACCGGAAAGCTTAGCACCATCTACAGTCACGTATGATACAAATGCTTTTGAATTGTCATCTCCTAAACTCCCAATGCTGTTCATATTTTAAAAACACAAATATCAAACTTCATACAACTTTAAATGATTATTTAAGACATTTATGTATATATACTGAAAATAATTTATTGATACCTGATACCGTGACCGGGGCCGCAAGTTAAATCATTGATTTTAACATTTTGTGATCCAGTCTCAATAGATATACAATCATCACCTGTATAAAAAAGCAATCATTAAGAATTTAACAAATTCATCTTAGACCAATCTCCATATATAAATTATGATGATAATCTAGTTTCCTTGAAATGCAAGCAACTTTTTCTAATCATGGGGTGTAAATGGATATGATAATAACCTGTTCCAATGACGGTTTTGGAGACTTGAATGTTTCGAGTGTCAGTGATGTGAATACCATCGGTGTTAGGACTATCAGCAGGCGCAGTTACCTCAACATTTGAAACCTGAACGTTGGAGCATTTCTCAATCGAAATCTGAATCTGTTGCGCATTTCTCACCCTCAGATTATTCACTCTCAAATTCTTCGAGTTGTAGAAAGTAAGAGCCTGCATATAAAGAATATAATCATGTAACTTAGCTATCCAATTATGATCAAAACCACCATTATATATTAAAAAAATCCGTAAACGTACCGTTGGGGCGTTTGTGCATGGCTTCATATAAAAAAAGATAACAAAAAAAGAGCGTTAGTATCTCCAACAAGTCGATTATACTATAAAGATGGCATGTAGATATATATTAATATAAATGAAACATTTACATACACACACCTTAGCTTCGTTCCGTTTGCATGAGTTTTGCCACCACGTTTCGCCGTTTCCGTTGACTGTTCCGGTGGCGCCTCCATCTACAGATAAACTGTTAAGGCCATCAAACGTAATCCATTTGGTGATATCTTTGTAATCCGATCGCTTTTGAGATGCGGATAACGTTCCGAATATCTGTCGTTACATTCAGCAAACGCTCATTTAATTTATATATTCAGATACATATATGTGATAATATATAGTACAAATGGTCATCTGTGTACTTCACCTGAACGGTAAGGATTGATTTGCATGGACCATTTAATCGAATGGACTTGAGGAAGTAAGTCTTCCCTTCAGGAACTAAGAGATTGACGGCTCCACTTGAAGAACATGCTTTCTTCCATGCATTCACGAACGCCTGATCATGCATGCATGTAGGGATCATTAGCACAAACAACGTAATGTTGTATACATGAACGTCTCAAGTTATTTAGAAGTACGTACACATATTTCGATGTTATAAGATATATAATATATGGTTATGACCCTATGAAATATGTGTATATGCATATATATATCTACCTGCGTGTCATCGGTTTTTCCATCTCCTTTAGCTCCAAAATCAGAAACACTAACGGTGGTCAGAGGCTGCGAAGAGACTCTTACAAAGCTTTTAAAACGTGTGATATCGTCTCTTTGTTTGATTAAGCTACCGGGTTTGAACATTCCATAAGAATGATGATCATATCCATTAATGCTACTTCTTGAAGCTTCACACCCTGAAAGCATCAAAAGAGCCCATAACAGGAAGCCGGTTAAAAGTTTGCAACAACAAGCCATTGAGGTTGGTAAGGAACACGATCGTTTTTGGGAGTAGATTGAGAAATGTTTGATGTTTGTGATTCTTGTCTTTCTGTTGGTTTGTTTTTGAAATTGTTAAGTGTCGACGAATGTGTATTTATAGGCAATCAAAAGGAACAGTAATAGTTTGGCTTCTTAAGCTTGAATGAGTTCGAGGTATGGACGGAAATTGAGATTGTCACGTAACACACTACTTTTAGGCATCTACATAGTTTCTATATTTTTTCTTTCATTAGAGTTTCATACTTTACTCTCTCTCTTTCTAATTTATTTATTGATTTGTGTTGTCTCTTAGCGAGACCATGCTTATCGTATTTTCTGCAAGAAACATCGCTTAATGATTTAAGGTAATTGGAGGTTTTTTTTAATTATTACCGGAACATTTTCTTATTCAAGAAAACTGAATGTCCAGTTGTGAATTGAACATAGACCGAAGAAAATTTATGTGACGAATGAGGGGTTTATGATGTTGCTATGAGCTTGTTACAATTAACATTAGTGTATATATATAGTTCATCATAAGTCAGTCACATGAGTATCATCATTAATTAATCAAGAATCACTGGCCAGTTTTCTACATCTTTTCATAGCAGTGTGTATGATGTGCAGTTTTTTCTTATATATATTTAATAACTATAAAATTATATAAACCCCAAAATTTATAAAAGGATATATATATAATATTTTATGTTATTGAAAATATTTGAATAATTTTGAAAACAACTAGAATTAAATTAAAATATTTATGGATATTTTAATTATGATTATCTAATTAATTTGATATTATTGATAGTTTTATTTTATTTTACAGCTTCTACAACCTATAAAACAAAGATGTAGGTGTTTTGCCTAAAATACATAAGAATATATTTTTCTTTAATTTTTTTGCTGTAGCTTTAAAAATAAAACTAAAGCATGATTGGTACAAGTTAATAAAAATTTGTTGTAGGTTTTGACTAACAAAAATAAAGCTACAACATGATTGGTAAAATTTAGTGCTTTAAAAATAAATAAAGCTAAAGTAGGGAGATAAAGTCCAACCAATCACCCTCAATGTCTTTTAACTAATTCAGTGTCCATGTATATATTCCACAAGTATATGTGTATATTAGCATACTATTGTATACTCTGTAGCTATGTGTATTTGTATGTGTGTTTGGTTGGTCTACCTAATTAAGTGGATTTGCATTGAGGGAAAACAATGCCTTTATCCATCACATTAGCATTGCTGCAGCTTCCTTTGCCTCCCTTAATGTTCACTTTGTCAAGCACAATCCCTTGGCATGGATAGTTCTTGCTACAGTTCAACGTTATTGCTATGTCCGATGCGCTTGTGCCACTTATGTTCCGGTACACCACGTTCTTCACTTGGACCGCAGATGTCTGAAAATATGTAGTATAGTGATTAGATCCAAAATATTTATTACCATGAGTTTTAGAAGCTGTTTTCATCAGATTCGAGCAAACCTGTTCTGTGCATTTGCTCTTGTCGCAATAATCTTGGTCGATTATGATTGATTCTTCACATTGTCCATCTGAATGTTCTGGAATATGATATCGCTAGCAGTTCCTGACCCTCCCTGAATAGAATAGGTTACGTAGTAAATTAGAACAAAGTGTGACAAATGTGAGAAGGCTAGTCTAGACGGAAAGGGCTTGTTTGTGACTTTCACCTGGTAAGTTTTGATCCTAAGTCCATTGTCTGTACCAGAAAGCTTAGCACCATCCACAGTCACACCTGATACAAATGCCTTTGAATTGTCATCTCCTAAGCTCCCAATGCTGTTCATATTCCAAAAAAAAATATCAAATGTTCATAAATTTCAAATGATTACGGTTGAAAACATTTAGGTATATATACTGAAAATAATTCATTGATACCTGATGCCGTGACCGGGACCACAAGTTAAATCATTTATGTTAACATTTTGTGATCCAGTTTCAATAGATATACAATCATCACCTGTATATATATAAAAGTAATCATTAAGACCAATCTCCATAAATTAAAATGATAAATCCTCAAAACTTTAGCTTCCTTGATATGCAAGCAACTCGTTCTAATCACGGGGTGTACATGGATATGATAATAACCTGTTCCAATGACGGTTTTGGAGACTTGAATGTTTTGGCTGTTAGTGATGTGTATACCATCGGTATTAGGACTATCAGCAGGCGCAGTAACCTCAACATTTGAGACCTGAACGTTGGAGCATTTCTCAATCGAAATCTGAATCTGTTGCGCATTTCTCACCCTCAGATTATTCACTCTCAAATTCTTCGAGCTGTAGAAAGTAAGAGCCTGCATATAAAGAATATAATCATGTAACTTAGCTATCCAATTATGATCAAAACCACCATTATATATTAAAACCGTAAACGTACCGTTGGGGCGTTTGTGCATGGCTTCATATAAAAAGATAACAAAAAGAGCGTTAGTATCTCCAACAAGTCGATTATACTATAAAGATGGCATGTAGATATATATTAATATAAATGAAACATTTACATACACACATTTTAACATTTAGTCAAAAAAAAACATTTACATACACACACCTTAGCTTCGTTCCGTTTGCATGAGTTTTGCCACCACGTTTCGCCGTTTCCGTTGACTGTTCCGGTGGCGCCTCCATCTACAGATAAACTGTTAAGGCCATCAAACGTAATCCATTTGGTGATATCTTTGTAATCCGATCGCTTTTGAGATGCGGATAACGTTCCGAATATCTGTCGTTACATTCAGCAAACGCTCATTTAATTTATATATTCAGATACATATATGTGATAATATATAGTACAAATGGTCATCTGTGTACTTCACCTGAACGGTAAGGATTGATTTGCATGGACCATTTAATCGAATGGACTTGAGGAAGTAAGTCTTCCCTTCAGGAACTAAGAGATTGACGGCTCCACTTGAAGAACATGCTTTCTTCCATGCATTCACGAACGCCTGATCATGCATGCATGTAGGGATCATTAGCACAAACAACGTAATGTTGTATACATGAACGTCTCAAGTTATTTAGAAGTACGTACACATATTTCGATGTTATAAGATATATAATATATGGTTATGACCCTATGAAATATGTGTATATGCATATATATATCTACCTGCGTGTCATCGGTTTTTCCATCTCCTTTAGCTCCAAAATCAGAAACACTAACGGTGGTCAGAGGCTGCGAAGAGACTCTTACAAAGCTTTTAAAACGTGTGATATCGTCTCTTTGTTTGATTAAGCTACCGGGTTTGAACATTCCATAAGAATGATGATCATATCCATTAATGCTACTTCTTGAAGCTTCACGCCCTGAAAGCATCAAAAGAGCCCATAACAGGAAGCCGGTTAAAAGTTTGCAACAACAAGCCATTGAGGTTGGTAAGGAACACGATCGTTTTTGGGAGTAGATTGAGAAATGTTTGATGTTTGTGATTCTTGTCTTTCTGTTGGTTTGTTTTTGAAATTGTTAAGTGTCGACGAATGTGTATTTATAGGCAATCAAAAGGAACAGTAATAGTTTGGCTTCTTAAGCTTGAATGAGTTCGAGGTATGGACGGAAATTGAGATTGTCACGTAACACACTACTTTTAGGCATCTACATAGTTTCTATATTTTTTCTTTCATTAGAGTTTCATACTTTACTCTCTCTCTTTCTAATTTATTTATTGATTTGTGTTGTCTCTTAGCGAGACCATGCTTATCGTATTTTCTGCAAAAACATCGCTTAATGATTTAAGGTAATTGGAGGTTTTTTTTAATTATTACCGGAACATTTTCTTATTCAAGAAAACTGAATGTCCAGTTGTGAATTGAACATAGACCGAAGAAAATTTATGTGACGAATGAGGGGTTTATGATGTTGCTATGAGCTTGTTACAATTAACATTAGTGTATATATATAGTTCATCATAAGTCAGTCACATGAGTATCATCATTAATTAATCAAGAATCACTGGCCAGTTTTCTACATCTTTTCATAGCAGTGTGTATGATGTGCAGTTTTACCTTGTATATGTTTAATAGCTATAGAAGGATATAAACAAAAAAACTAAAATAGGAAATATATAATATAAACTCATATGTTATATTCTCAAATTCCAATTTACGTGCAAGATACATAATACAAAACAGGTTTGTAAAAAAAAAAACAGTAGTAGTTTCGTGTACTATAGAGAAATGCGTAATTTTAGCAAAGAAAAAACGAACGTATAATGTTTTTAATTGGTGCATAACGAACTTATATGTTCGTGAATGTTCAAGTAAGCGATAAGTAACTACCGATCACGTGACTGCCGCATTTTCTTCCGTTTTGATCTCATTGCTTTGCTTATATTGAAAGAATGAATTTTGGCGTTTAATTACATAGTCAAAACATCAACGTCATATGTATTAGCTAGACTTTCTGTTTGTTTGTCTGTCAAGTCGGGCCGTTATTGGCTACTTAAACGCATATTTTTTGCTGATCCCATCACCCACGTAAATCGGTTTATTAATGCATGGATATCAATCAAATCATGAATCTGACCTTTTACACCCCAACAAAGAAAAAATGGAGACACAAATTGCACCAAAGAAAACTACGTACGTACATTTCAACCATAGTTCTGCGGCACACAAATTGCGTATGGATGCCAGGTTAGGCGCAGCACGTGAGACTTGATGAGAGTTATGATTTAAGAACATAAATATGTGAACATGTGTCTCCCGTTGAATAAATGTTCACGTTTTAGCTGAGGATTTTTGTTTTATTTTTGTCAAAGAGGATTTTTAGTTGAGTTATTCTTGGGTTCACCAAATGAAAATTGTCATTTTAAATCTAGTATCTTTTAATTAAGGAAACCAAATAACTTGAAATTATATTATCTTTTCAAAATAAAATTTAAAATAAATAAAAATAATATATAAAAACGAATTAAAAGAAAATAATGTTGTCAACAAAACACTAAACCCTAAACTCTAATACTAAACCCTAAACTCAAATCCTAAACCCTAAATCTTTGGGTAAACCCTAAATCTTTGGGTAAACCCTAAATCTTTGGGTAAACCCTAAACCCTTGGAAAAATACTAAACATGTTGTCAACAAAACACTAAACCCTAAACTCTAATCCTAAACCCTAAATCTTTGGGTAAACCCTAAATCTTTGGGTAAACCCTAAACCCTTAGGTAAACCCCAAACCCTTGGAAAAACACTAAACATTTGGATAAATTCTAAATTATAAATCTTAAACACTAAACTCTAAATCTTAAAAATAATTTTTTTTAAATAATCTTTTAGAACTATTGTTATTTTTATTTATTTAATTTTTATTTTTTATTTTAAAACATAATATAATTTGGCAAGTTATTTTGTTTCCTTAATTATAGGTTCTTGTTCATCCTTTGAAGTAAATTAAATTATGTGAGGTATAGGATTCAACATGCTTTTTAGAGATCTTATGTTATAATTCACGCTCAAGAGATTTCAAAATTTGGTGTTACTCAATTAAAATTAGACATATTTTATTTAAATGTAATATTATTGAACCCAAATGATTTTTTTATTTAGTCGTTGCAAAACAGTTCCGAAACTTGTATTCTTTAGATACATACTATATAATATATGTTATCTCCAATGCATACTATTATAATATAACACAAGTAAATCTCATACCAGAGGAAAAAATAATATAATACTTCACATTTTAAACATAGTTCTGCGGCACACAAATTGCGTATGGATGCCAGGTTAGGCGCAGCACGTGAGACTTGATGAGAGTTAAGATTTAAGAGCATGCATATGTGAACATGTTTTTTCCGTTGAATAAATGTTCACGTCTTAGCAGATTTTTTAAAAAAATTAGGTTTCTTTTTTTGTCAAAGAGGATTTTTAGTTTGTGCAGTATTTGAAATTAACACGTGGTCAAATTTCAATGCCGTTTAACATGTGATTGAACAGTAAAACTAGAGAGTCATGAATGAACCTCAGATTTTTAATGCACAGTAGGTAATTATCGACTATACAAAATATATAATATAGATCATCTAATAGACGTACATAAAATGGAAACGTATTTACATCATACAGATATATCACAAAGCATGTGCAATTGTAAAGCTTGCTTGAAAGACTCGAGGGTATGGACGAAAGCATGACTTCTTGGAAACTTTCGTTTGGAAACTTTCCTGGTCATTGCTATAAGTTTCCTTAATTATAGGTTCTTGTTCATCCTTTGAAGTAAATTAAATTATGTGAGGTATAGGATTCAACATGCTTTTTTTAGAGATCTTATGTTATAATTCACGCTCAAGAGATTTCAAAATTTGGTGTTACTCAATTAAAATTAGACATATTTTATTTAAATGTAATATTATTGAACCCAAATGATTTTTTTTATTTAGTCGTTGCAAAACAGTTCCGGAAACTTGTATTCTTTAGATACATACTATATAATATATGTTATCTCCAATGCATACTATTATAATATAACACAAGTAAATCTCATACCAGAGGAAAAAATAATATAATACTTCACATTTTAAACATAAAATGTATCCAACTATGTCCATCCATAATCCAAATCTTCACACGAGCATTTGGATAAGGATCGAATTTTATATATCCAATAAGTCAATTCATATACGGATATCCACAGACAAACATCATTTAAAAATTAAAATGTATTTAGTATATTCTGAAAACAGAAATTCAAATAGAATTAATTATTGGACCAATGTTATAGTTGAATTCTTTGATTAGATTGTTTTAAATATGGAGAATGGTGTCCGTGTGCACATATACACAACACATATATGAAAAAAACTTATGGATAATATGAGTTCTGAAACTATCATAGAAAATCAAATTTTAACAAGGAAATAAATATGTTGACCAATAACAAAGAGATAATATTATATCACCAAACTTCAGCCGCATGTATATATACAACTAGTGTTATTCCCATGCTACACATGGATCAAATTAATTATATTTAAAATTATTTAATAATAAATTTGTTATTTTACAAATGTTAATCAAAATAAATTTTTATTTAATTAAATACTATATAAATATAGATATGAATGAATGGCCTGTGAGGTGGATGTATTAAAATTAAAATGTTGGTAACTGTAAAACAATATGTATATATATATATATATAAAGTACTGTATTTGATTCATTCGTTTTCTTTGTATTTGTCTTGTAAATAAATCTTCCATATAAAACATAAATTTTTATTTTTGATCATAAAACAATAAAATTATTATAAACTACAACAAAATATTATTAAAATTTTATACCTATTTTTGTTGATATTCTGAGACTTAGAAACCCAATAGAAAAAAATAATTATGAAAGAGAATATCCCTATTTTCTTTTATTTTAAATACATTTGAGATTTTTTATTATTATATTTCTTCACATTTGAGATTTTTCTTCACCTTTTTCTCAAACACCTTAATCATCTTCTATAACTCCAAACCCCTTATATATTTTTAATGGCTACAGCTTTTTTTTCTTTCATTTCTGTTTTGTTTCTTATTAATGGCTACAATATTTTGTTTCAAAAATATTTTCTCCACCTGTAACACAATTAGTGAAATAGGTAACAGAGTTTTCCTGAAGATAAGTCATAAAATAGATGTGTAAAACAATTTACAGAGAAAAGAAGTTGATAAAACAATCTAGGGTTTCTAAAGGCCTTGTCAGGGTATAATGGGCTTGTGGCCCAATTAAATCCTCGGCCCGGGTTTCAAAACAAAGAAATGGATGAATAAAACACAAACAAATCATCATTTGACACAGACAGCCTAACTAATCAAGCTTCACAATTCTTACTACCATCAACTACATCAAGCTATAAATTACTCAGAACACGATCAAAAGGAATCAACTTTCATCAAGTTAAGGAACAAAGCTCAAACCTTTACGAAGTTTCCAAGAGTTTTGGTCGACCCCCTAGACGAAGTGAACACATCATCAATCCCAGCGAACTGAAGCACCTTCTTAGGCACCCTAGCCGCCACGATCCCAGCCCCTCTCGGAGCAGGCACCATCCTCACCGTAACAGAACCACACTTCCCGGTAACCTTACAAGGAACCGTATGAGGCTTCCCAATCTTGTTCCCTACCACCGGAATCACAGACAGCTTCGCCAATATAATCCCCCTCTGATCGCCGTGGCCACCTCCTTTGAGCACTTCACACCCAACCCAACGTGCCCGTTCGTGTCCCCGACAACGACAAAGGCCTTGAACCTCGTCCTCTGACCGGCTCTGGTCTGTTTCTGGACCGGCATGATCTTCATCACCTCGTCTTTCAGAGTGGGACCCACGAGGAGGTCGATGATCTGGTACTCCTTGACGGGGAGCGAGTGGAGGTAGATCTGCTCGAGCTTCTGGATCTTTCCTTCCTTCACGAGACGTCCGAGCTTGGTGACAGGCGTCCACTTCTCCTCCTCGGCCGGACGGCCTCCGCGTCTGTTGCCGCGTCCTCTCGGACCTCCTCGGCCTCCACGGTCGCCGCGACCTCCTCCGAATCCTCGTCCGAAACCTCCACGGTCTCCGGCGCCGCGTTCTCCGCCTCGTTCAGCCATCGTCGAAGTTGCAAAGAGATTGGAAATGGCTGCGGCGATGTGTGTGTGTTAGCGTGAGGAAGTGAGAACCCTAGAGGTTGCTGCAATATATAGCTCAGGTGGTACGGGTAAGACTTAGGGTTTCTAAAGGCCTTGTCAGGGTATAATGGGCTTGTGGCCCAATTAAATCCTCGGCCCGGGTTTCAAAACAAAGAAATGGATGAATAAAAGTCGCTCGGTAATTGGTCAAGTAACATAACTTTTTGGTAATCATGTTATATAAGAGTTAATAAGTAACAGAACTGACCAGATAGGTTTCATTTTTCACGTCTTTAAATCAAGATATTGAGTTACACATCATACTTTAATTACAGAAAGAAAATTCTCATTAAGATCTATAACCACTTGAAAACGTACTCCTTTATTCATGAAATTTTAGACAAACAATATAGTATGTAGTATACAATGAAACAATACATCTCTTGAACATGTAGTTTATGTGTATATTTCCTATACTATATTTCGTAATTAGACAATGTTCTTAACTAATTTAGTGTCCATGTATATATCCACAAGTATATTTGTATGTAGCATACTATTGTATACTATGTAGCTATGTGAACTATATGTGTGTTTGGTAGGTCTGGTTTATTAAGTGGATTTGCATTGAGGGAAAACGGTACCTTTATCCATTGGCATTGCTGCAGCTTCCTTTCCCTCCTTTAATGTTCACTTTGCAAGCACAATTTCTTGGCATGGATAGTTCTTGCTACAGTTCAACGTTATTGCCATGTCCGATGCGCTTGTGCCACTTATGTTTCGGTACACCACGTTCTTCACTTGGACCGCGGATTTCTGAAGATATGTAGTATATTAGATCCAAAAATATATTTCTAACCAAGTATTATAAGTTTTGTCAGATTTGGAGCAAACATGTTCGGTGCATTTAGTTAAATCGTATATTTATTTTATTATTAAATATATAAAAAGCATGAGATTAATTTATATTAATGGTTTTGAATAGATAATATTTTTATTTATAATTTGTAAAATGATTAAGTCCACAAGTGCGGATAAAACACCTAGTTTAGAGGTATATTCCAAGTTTCCACGATATAAGTTACAATAATTTGATTGTTTATATATATAAGTTAGGTATTCTACAACTAAAACTTGTTTGAAAAAAGTTATTTGTTTGTTTGGCAATATATGTTACATAGTTTTCCGCTTTTTTCTTTAAAAGTATTAATTAAATAAATAAATAAAATAAAATAACAGCAACCAATCAAATTGAAATAATGATTATGAATTTCACATATGACTGACTCACAAAAAGTCATTTAAGTGAACATAAGTGGTGCTTATTAGTAAAAATAAAGAAGAAAATAAGCAGCCCAAGTAGAACCTAGTCTTTTAATGGATAAAGCTTGTACAACCAAAGTAAATAGAAAACCACTAGAGAAGAAGCAGGGAAGAAACAACTAAACTATCAAAATTCATTTGTGAATATATGTACAATATGATTTTGATGTATGCATGAACATAGTTTAAGATGAACATGCTTTAAAAACCCTACAAAGATGGTTTTCCAAGTATTGTAGAAAGAATTCAGATGCACACTACATCACAAACACACAAAAATAGTACAAAATCATCTAAAAACACATGGAGATGAGAAGTGGTGTCCATGTGAATAATGGTTTGGAATTTCCACGTAGATGATTTTGGATCGCCTTTACGGCTAGATAGATCACAAACGTCTCCCCTAGATCCAGAGCCTGATCACCGGTCTACCGGTAGCACCGGACCGCGGCGCCGCGGCGAGTGTATCGTTATATCGTCCATTCGCGGCGGTTTCCATGAAGACTAAACACATCAGGAAAACGTTGATGATGAGAGTGTGGAGCGCCGCGGAGAGGAGTTCATACCTGTCAATAGTTTGAAGTTTCCGATTAGAATACTGACAAGATAATGGACGGAAAGCTTCGAAATAGAGTTTCATTACCGGGAAACCACGACGGGATAAGGAGGCAGTGGAGGCGGCATTTTCCGATGCTCACAGCTGTATCAGATCCATAAATTGTTCTACAAGACTGCATTTATCACCCAATGGCAAAAAAGAAGGAAAACTTATCATATGTTGTATGTGTATTTCTTAATTACGTACGTTACGTTTTGTTATGTATGGTTTTGCTATAGTCACGACTCACGAGGATATGGCATTTGCACCCCATGTACGACATCCCAAATTTGCATCCTTAGTCTCTTTATACAACTAACTACTAACAAGTCTTGTTATTTGTCAAAAGGGTGGTGGCAACAACCCCTACGATGATATGCATGAAGCCAATTGTGCATCTTGCTGCAGTTAAAAGTTATTGCAATGTCCGATGCGCTTGTGCCGCTTATGTTCCGGTACACCACGTTCTTTATCTGGACCGCAGATTTCTGAAAAATATATGTAGTAAATGATTAAGAGACAAAAAAGTGTTTATTGATTAGTAATGGAAGATTTGATCAGATTCAAACGAACTTGTTCAGTGCATTTGCTCTTGTCGCAATAATCTTGGTCGATTATGATTGGATTCTTCACATTCTCCATCTGAATGTTCTGAAAGATTATATTGCTAGCAATTCCTGAGCCTCCCTGGATTGAATTGGGTTAAGTGTTAATTAAAAAAAGGTGGGATGAACTTGGTAAGTTAGTTAGTGTGATTTTCATCACCTGGTAAGTTTTGATCCTAACACCATTGTCTGCACCGGAAATCTTAGCACCATCCACAGTTACGCCTGATACAAATGCCTTTGAATTGTCATCTCCTAAGCTCCCAATGCTGCTCATGTTTTATAAGAGAATGTCAAATTTATATAGTATTATTTAAAAGATCATGGTTGAATTTTTAAGGTATATATGCTAAAAACAATTCAGCGATACCTGATACCGTGACCTGGGCCGCAAGTTATATCATTGATTTTTACGTTTTGTGACCCACTTTCAATAGATATACAATCATCACCTGACATAAAAAATGACCATTTTAAAACTTTTTCAGAGCCAATCTCCATCGATTATGATGGTAAACCTCTAAATGGATTGACTAATGACCTGTTCCAATGATGGATTTGGATACTTGAATGTTTTGGGTGTTAGTGATGTGAATACCGTCGGTGTTGGGACTATCAGCAGGTGCAGTGACCTCAACATTGGAGACCTGAACGTTGGAGCATTTCTCAATCGAAATCTGAATCTGTTGCGCATCTCTCACCCTCAGATTATCCACTCTCAAATTCTTCGAATTGTAGAAAGTAAGAGCCTGCATATAGACAATATGTTCATGTAAAACATTTGTCCAATCACGATCACAACCACATGAAAGTCATATATGTTTAGACGTACCGTTGGGGCTTTTGTGCATTTCTTCAAAACAATAACAATAACAAGAGTGTCAATATATCAAGATGACATGTAGACAGTAGATATATTAAGTAAATGAAGCATTTACACAGACACACACACACCTTAGCTTTGTTCCGTTTGCATGAGTTTTCCCACCACGTTTCGCCGTTTCCGTTGACAGTTCCGGTGGCGCCGCCATCGACCGATAGACTGTTAACGCTGTCAAACGTAATCCATTTGCTGAGATCTTTGTAATCTGCTCGGTTTTGAGATGCTGATAACGTTCCAAAGATCTGTTGTTCCATGCACCAAAAGCTCATTTATATATTTAAATCCATATATATGCTTGTGATCACATATAGTTTCAACAAATAGTCAACTTTGTAATTTACCTGAACGGTAAGAGTTGATTTGCATGGGCCATTTAATCGAATAGGCTTAAGGAAATAAGTCTTTCCTTCAGGAACTAAGAGATTAACAGCTCCACTTGAAGAACATGCTTTATTCCACGCATTCACGAACGCCTGATCATGCATGCATGAATGGACCATTAGTACAACAAACAACGTAAAGTTATATACATGACCGTCTCAAATTATATCTAAGTCATGTATTTGGTATAAAAAAATAATCATCTAAATATGTGTGTATAAGTATATATATACCTGCGTGTCGTCGGTTTTTCCATCTCCTTTAGCTCCAAAATCAGAAACACTAACCGTGGTTGTAAGCCGCAAAGAGGCTCTTGCAAAGCTTTTCAAACGTGTGATACCGTCTCTTTGCTTGATTAAGCTACTGGATTTGAACGTTACATAAGAATGATCATATCCACTGATGCGGTTTCTTGAAGCTTCGCACCACGAGAACATCAAAAGAGACCACACTAGGAAACCGGTAAGAACTCTGCAACAAGGAGCC
Organism: Brassica carinata; assembly: GCA_016771965.1. Lineage (NCBI taxonomy): Eukaryota > Viridiplantae > Streptophyta > Magnoliopsida > Brassicales > Brassicaceae > Brassica > Brassica carinata. The sequence continues at coordinate 200,004 of JAAMPC010001633.1, forward strand.
ATTGTGGTTGGTAGGAAATGTATTTCTGGGAATGCAATGCGAGTTGTTTTTGGGGATTAGGTTGAGAATGTTTGATGTTTGTGATTCTTTTCTTTGTGTTGCTTTGTTTTTGAAATTTGAGAATTGTCGAGGAACGTGTATTTATAGGCAAATCAAAAGGAACAGTAAAAGTTTGGTTTCTTAAGCTTGAATGAGTTCGAGGTATGGAGTGAAATTGAGATTGTCACGTAAACACTACTTAATGCCTCTGTATTGTATATTTTATATTTTATGCATTTTTCTTCCTTTAGAGTTTTATATTTGTACTCTCTTGTTTAATTTATTTAAAGATTTTGTTGTCTCTTAGCGAGACCATGCTCATCATATATTCTGCAAGAAACAACGCTTAATGATTTAAGGTAATCAGAAGTATTTTATTATATAGTCTCTGACAGATAATTGGTCAGAATGACTCAAATAATTTTCTTGTATAATTTTTCATTCGAGAAAGTGAAGGGTCAAAATGTGAAATTGAACATATACTAAGAAAATTATTGCGGCGAGTGATGGATTTATGATGTTGCTATGAGTTTGTAACAATGAGTATTAGTATGGTTCATCATAAGCCAGTCACAAGAGTATCATCAATATTAATCAACAATCAATGGCCGGATTTCTACATACTGCATTTCTTTAAAAAAAATAAAAATAAATAAAGATACCATTTCAGAATGTAAATAAACGTTTTTACAAGGGAATCAAATTTGTTAAATATTGCATTTCAGTTTTTAATTATATTTAGTAACTAGAAACTCGGCAAAAAAAGAACAGTATTATTTATTTTTAGCGGAACTACAATATACATAAATTTAACTACTCTATACATATAAAAGAACCATCATAAATGTTTATGACTTACTATTTTGTGCGTATATGTTGCATATGATTGAAAAATATGAGCATTTTGGAAATTTACAACCTATAAAATGAAACAGAAAAGCGTCTGAAATCATGGGACCTGCATATATTGTTTCTTTTTAAAATTGATCAACGTAGGAAGTCAAAAATTAATCAATCCACATTAATCAATTTGGTGGGAAGTGGTTTTGTAAGTAAGCTACAAAAGGCTAATAAAGGACGATAATGAATATATATATGAATATTTAATCGACCAACTGTTGACAAAAAAATCGACCAATTTTTTTTAAACATATGTATCTTTAATTAGTGGTTCAAAGGTTTTGACCATTTTACTTTTCGGCTTGTAGTTTCCAAAATTTTTTTTTTTTGAACTGATTTTTCATATTAAAAGACATAAAAGAAAAGAAAAAGTTACAAGCCTTAAGAGGCCTAAGTTTGTTTATTCCCAGCCCAATTACAGAATCTCATATCAATAATCCTAAATTTAGCCAAGCCCAAATTAGAAACAGAGGATTAACAAGAAAACGATGGAATTGAAGAAGAAGCACGCAGAGGAGGAGTGAATGAGCCCTAACTCAGCCATTGTTGCATCATGGAGGAAGCCTTTGTCGGGTTCTTCTCCCTGAAAGACAGAATCTTATCTCGGATTTGTCTGTCCACAAGACGAGAGATCAAATCCGAAGGCCTGAAGTTATTACGATGCAAGCGGCCATTCCTTTCAGACCAGGTCCAGTAGATACATGCCTGCCAGCAGAGAAGGGTGAGTATTCCTTTTGGTGATCCGGTATTCATTGCTTGGAGATGTCCAAAGCCAGTGTTCCAATCTCTTTGTGGTGTTATCCCACAGCGCAATCCCAAGACTCCCCAGATTCCCCACGCGAAAGAACACTCGAAGAAAGGTGGTTTCGACTTTCAGGAGCAGAGTTACAAAGAAGACAGAGTGGTGAAGTCTGGAGACCCCATCCAATTAGTCTATCCCTCGTTGGACAGCGATTGAGAACAAACAACCAAGTTAAGAAGCTGTGTCTAGGGACACCACCTCTGTTCCAAACCGTTTTGCTCCAGGGAACAGCAGGTCCCTGATCTCGAAGGTGAGCATAAACCATTCCAATCGAATATTTTTCCAACAAGTTGCCTTCAATCTCCCACTCATAAAAATCATCCTCATCATTTAACAGGATTGAAGTGAGCAAAGCATGTACCTCAACCTGTCTTTCTGATCGAGCAGGGGTAGCCTCCAAGTTCCATTCAAGTAAAGGGAAGCAAGAGTTGCTGAGTCTTGAATCCCTAGTGAGGAGTAGTTTCCAAAATTTCAGGGTCAGCTTTATATATGAGATAAAATGTGACATTTCCAGAACATTTGTCTGTGGTTTATGATGAAAATACATTTTGGTTTATCTATTTATCGATAATGCCCCAAAAATTCAAATTTACGTGCGAGATACATGATTCAAGAACAGGAGTTGTCTTTAAAATATAGTCGTAATTTCGTGCACTACAGAGATTTGCGTAATTTTAGCAAAGAACAAATGACCTTATATGTTCGTGAAGGTTCAGTTGGAATGGCGATAACAAACGTCCACGTGACTGCCACATCTTATTGATCTCGTTGCTTATTGAAAGAATGAAATTTTGGCATTGATATGGCCAGGTCACAAATATCAACGTCATAATAGACTTTTGTTTGTTAGTTTGTCAAGCTGGACCGTAATTGGTCACTAAAAGCATTTTTTGTTCATCCACATCCCCACGTAAGTCGGTTTATTTAATCCAAATAGGAGCTGACCTCACAGAAACGGAAAGAACTAAATTATATTTTCTTTAGAAAATGCTCTATATACAAACGATGCCGTACATTAAACCATAGTTTGCGGCACACACATTTGCGTATGAGAAGCTAAGTTAGGCGCTTACAAGAAAACACATTTTGGTTAAGTACATCCCTTATATTCATGATCATAAGAACTCCATAATGATTTCTAACTCATAGATGTTAATTAAAGAAAAACAATAATAGAGAAGAAAAACTAAACGAATTCCATAGCTTATTTCTTTGAGATTATTATTATCTATATTTTGAGTTTTGACTTCTCCCGATTTGCTATACCATATCGTTCTTTAATATTTTGCTGTATAATGACACAAACTTATTATACGTCAACATTTAATCTTATTTATTAAAAAAAAAATTGAGGGAAAGAACATTAATTTTCATCAATATGCCTCCTCATTGTGTCGTCGTGTTCGACTAAGAGCAAGATTATCGGCGTCCTTAGCCTGATATCTTAGCTATTAAACACATTTAATTAAATGGAAAATAGCCAATAATAATAAGGACGTCCCTTAACTAAGAAGTTTTCGTGATGGTCCTTACGTGCCACCTGGCATCTTGTGATTGCACGTCGAAGTCGGTATCCAAATCAAACTCATCTTCTCCCGATTCTCCCACGGCAATCACTCCGGCCACCACCGCTTCCCTCCCCAGTTCCCTCGATTAGTCGTCACTGCTAATGAGAGCGTGCTAATGAGAGTTTTACTAATCAATAGCTAGGAGCGAAAAACTGCTTTCCTTCTGGAAATATCGGCAATAATGATAACCGAAACAACTCCGCGGAGACAATGGTTGGTGGTTTAACGGTGGCGATAAGTCTGTTGACTCTTCTTCTCTCTCTTTTAGATTTCTCTGCTTGTTGTTCTTGGTCTTGTTCTGCTTCTTCCAATTACGATTAACTCTGATGACTCTTCTTACCACGCTTGATTGAATTGGGTTTTCAGTTTTAATGGAATTTAAGTTTCCAGGTTTGATTGTTTGTCCATAAAGATTTGATCTTTGATGATATCTCTTATTGGGTTTTGCTGTTTATTCTCCTTAAATTTGCTGCCTTTGTGCTGGATTTCTTGTATCCACTCCATCATTGGTTGTTTTTGAAATTAAAAGTGAATTTGATGATATGCTTGTGTTATGTCTTAAAGCTTTGTTTGTCTGATTGTGCATCCAGGTCATACCGATCACGAAACAGATGATTACAGTTTGGTGGAGGCTTCGGTGTCCCGTATCCTTTCTGTATTGTTGTTTAGTTTTATTACCTATAATTGCGTAACTTGTTTTGTCTTCTTTAACTTTTATTTGGTAGATATGTCTGAGCTTGATGAGAAGCAGCTGATGTTGTATGCGCATATGGCCAATCTTGTGAACTTGATACTTCAGTTTCCTAATATTGATCTTAAAGAGATTGTCGAGAACTTTTCAAAGGTTCGTCATTACTGCCTTTTGTGTCTTCTACTGATGTTATATTGACACTAGTCTTCATGATTACTTAAGCCACTATCTCAAACGCATGGAAATATGTTCTGAGAACTTGTAAGTTGGAACATATGCTTTCAGTTCTGAGCACAAGATATATTGTTGTATTTTGTCTCGTGTTAATCATGTTTCTGTTCTGTAGCTTGTTTGGCAAATCATCGTCTTAAATTTAATCTTGAGAGTGTTCTATTCGAACTATTGTGTTTGAGTATTATCTTTCACATATACTTTCTAAAAGTTGGATTAGAAATCCAAATCTTATCACGAGCTACCGTGATATTGAAAATTATATATAAATATACAGCGGAGACGTTTACGTTTAAAATTGAACGATTATATTTTATACTAATCTATATTCCCCAAATCTTATGATGTATCCAAATATTTCATATACATGTTCTTTGGATACATACTATAAGATAAAGATTAATTTCATAGGTTAATTTTATATGTTTCTCCAAATCTTATGACGAAGACAAAAATAGATAAGATTATGAATGGATACAGTGGGTGCGTAGTATAATTAAAATGTGTATGTTTATACTATAGTATGTACCAAATACTTTAATATATGTTCTTTAGATACATACTATAATATATGTTATCTTCTTCTCTTCAGTTTACATAGATATTATAATACAAGTATATAACACAAAATTTCATACCACAACAATAATAATACAAAAATCACACTTTAAAAATAAAATGTATCCAACTATATATGTCCAGCCATAAATCAAATTTAACACCAGCATTTGAATAAGGACCTAAATATGTCCAACTATGTCCATCCATATATGGGATTCCACTGACAAACGGTATTGAAACTGTATTAATTAGAATATTCTGAAAAAGAGAAATTCAAATACAGTTCTAGCTGGTCCAAAGTTATAGTTGAATTTTTTCCATTAGATTCGTTTAAAAAGTGGGAAAATATTGTCCATGAGTGCATATATATACCCACATGTATAATATATATGGAAACACTTAGTTATGAATAGTAACCCAATTTTATTAGGAATATCATGAAACTTGAGTATATGCATGATGCTTCAAATGATGATATTTGGAATTGCTAGAAACTTGTATACACGAATCAGAATGACATGATCCGTTTGATAAGACTAAATAAATAATAAAACTAAATTAGTTTAAATATATGTATGTATGCATAAACGGTAAACGCCCGCCATAAAAGTTAAGGAATGGGTGTTGTGTACAACTATTTCCTTTTTAATATAAAAGAGTTTCTGTTAAATTAGTTGGTATGGAATGCCACAAAGTTACCGGTCACAATGCGTCCTTTTTATATATTAATCGCATTCAGGCGACATGTTGTGGATATACACGCATGCGGGTTGGTGAGATCAATGTGACAAATATCATAACTATTCAAAAATTACCTTATGTTTTTTAAAACTCGGTTGAAATTTATTAAATATTTACCCGCCTTAAACGTAAACAAGTCTTTTTGACCTATTATATTAATTAAGAAAGTCTTCTTGGCCTATTATATTAATTACTGATTCCCCAAAAACCCTAAATTTTCAGTGTTGTTCCTCTCTATCTCTCCGCGTTTGAACTCTATTTCCAGAGTTTTTTTTGCCATGGTCCGAAGCATAAGCAGCCGGTCGTTTATGAGGAAGATTACGTACCAATTAAAACATGTAAGTTTTAATTACTTTCAGTTTTTGCCTTTTGTCTCTAGGAGCTGACTTAAAACTTTCATAGTTTCATGCTATTATTTATTGCACTTTAATTATACTTTCCGGTCTTCAATTTCTGCAATCTTTGCACATGATATTCTTTTGTTCCTTGTGCCACAAGTAATCGACTATGGTATAGACCTTAATTTTGTCCTTAACATAAAAATAGTAATAAAATAAATGAAGGACTCACAAATTAGTCCTACCAATAATGTTGCTCTAATCAAACCAAAGTCAAACGAAACAGAATTCTTTTTTTTTTGGTCAAAAGAAACAGAAGTGGTAGAACATAAATCCAACATGATTTCACTGTATTATATTAAAAGATCTATTCTCACATGGACAATCAGCTCAAAACATACCCTTGCAATTTTTTAAAAAATCATTTTTTTTTCTCTTAGTCTTTCAATGGTAAAATTTCCAACTGCAACACTTACTAAGAGTTGATTTTCATCATCATAAACTCATATGTTATATTCTCAAATTCGAATTCACTGAATTCACGTGCAAGATACATAATACTATACAGGTGCTATTGGGAAAAAAAACACTCAGTAATTTTCGCGTACCATAGAGATATGCGCAATTCTAGCAAAGAAAAAAAAAACTTCCAACTTATATATATGTTCTTTTTGGTGCATAACCAACTTATATATATGTTCGTGAATGTATAAGTTGAAAAGTCGACATCTTCCGATGAAACTAGTAGCATTCGATGCAATATCTTCATAACACAAGGCCTGACAATCGATTTCAAAATCATAATCACACACAATTTCAGCCTAACATTAAAAATGGTAAAACATAATTATTTCCGACGACCTCTCTATGATTCTCTATAAGCAACATAAGCTCAACCTCCCAACAACTCCATGTGTAAACACTACCTAACAATTTCCCTGATTCCCTGATACTGACACATGCACCTATACTAAAACAAGAAAGCCAACAAACACGTGTCAAAACTCAAAAGTCTAACAATACATGGTCAACACAAATTGTTCTCTACCGCTCCACCTCCAAGGAGCACACATCACTAAACACATCCTCTACTCTACTCTATGAACCATATACGCAACACACATACAAAATTCACAACAAATACTGCAAAACCAGATGTAGATATTTGGAACAAACCAAATATACAAAACCCCAATAGTATTAAGTAAAGTAGTATTATAATCAACCCAACAATAAGAATTGTATAGTTCTAAAAATAAATTAAAATACAATAAAAATAAACACAAAAAGTCTAAATATACAGAATCTAAAATAGGAAACCAGAATAAGTTTGAGCAGAACGATTTTTTTTTAATAAGAACGCAGAATATGTTCTCCTTCCTAACCAAGACAATCATATCCCTTATTTATAGTTGTTATCTATTTTCTTATTTGACCCTGGATAAGAAATTTAGGTAAAACTAAAGATGTTAAACAGGGCTAAAAGTTAAATAGGCCTGCATGTCCGATCCATCAAAATAAATATAAGTCCTAGTTATAATTCAACAAACACGCATAACTACTATATATGGCTCTTATATGATCAAACTCAGTATGCTGCTGACGCGAAGACATTAAGGATTTGAAAATCAACAAAGTTGATTTTGTACCGCCGAACCGTGGAATGACACCGACACCGAGCTACAGCTTGGGCATACCCAGTGTTTTGAAAACCGGACCGGACCGGCCGGTCGAACCGGTTCAACCGTGATTCGCTGAAGAAGCCGAGTCCGGTTCGGTTTAAAACCCGGATTTGTAAAAAACCGGTAAAACCGACTGAAAACCGAAAAAACCGGTTCAATTTTAAAATCCGGTTCATAAAAATTAACATATAATTAAGTGTTTTCAACTATTATTAGCTAAAATTTAATATTTTATAATTAGTGTTCACTATTTAATTGATCTTTTATTTTCTTAAGAAATAATGTGAAAAATATATTTTTAACTTTCATATACTATCTTTATTTTACCATATTCATAAAATTTGAGATTTAGTTGTAAAAATTAAATAAATATGATAATTTTAATTGTAAATCATAGTATGATTTTATCAATTTTAGTTTACATAGTATGCACTATTCAGTTTTATTTTACTATATATACAGTTAGATTTATGTTTATTGTTTATATTTTGTTAATTATAGAAAAGAATAGAGAATGTATTATATGTAGAAGTAAAGTTCATATAATATAAATATATAATTATATATATAAGTTTCATAGATAGAAAACACGGTTCGACCGGTTGAACCGGTTTAACCAATCAACCAGAGCTACTAACCGAAGTCGGTATCCGTCCGTTTTCAGATCATGAAACACTTCAAGGAGCTTTACGCGACAGAAGCATGGACAGCTATGAAGAAAAGCCACCCCTTTCTCGAGAAAGAACTTAGAGACTCTGTCTTCATCGAAGAAAACGTAAGTTAATTAATTTCATTTTGCAACTCTGGCTCGTTACCAATTTTTTCTAAAACGTTGTTAACATATGTGCAGGCTCGGAAAGAGAGGATCAGAAAACGCAATGAAGAGAGGATATACTCGCAGCTATACGAAGCGATGGAAGCGCTTGTTCATATATGCAGAGACGGGTGTAAAACTATAGGACCACACGATAAAGATTTGAAACCGAACCACGCCACGTGTCACTACGAAGCTTGCAAAGGGTTGGAATCGCTGATCAGGCATTTCGCTGGATGCAAGCTTAGGGTTCCGGGAGGTTGCGTGCATTGCAAGAGAATGTGGCAACTCCTCGAGTTGCATTCACGTGTTTGCGCTGATTCTGATCAGTGTCGAGTCCCACTATGCAGAAACTTTAAGGAGAAGATGGAGAAACAGAGCAAGAAGGATGAGGTTAGATGGAAACTTCTGGTGAAGAATGTGTTAGGTTCTAAGAAAATTGGAGCCTCTCCTTTCTTTCTACCCGTGACCAGCTCTTCCTCCACCATGTCTTAATCGTTTTCTTCAGTCCCAAGAAGGGCGAGTTTTAAGCGTTTCTTGTGATCTTCTCCTGAAAAAAGTGTAACATAATAAAATGAAATGAAAGAAAAATCACATTTGGTGGTCAAAATCTATAAGTTGGTTGGTTATGAATGTTAGATCCGGTTTATTTATATAGAGCTTGATTACTCGTTTCGGTTTAGTGGTTTTGTTGTTTTAACTCAGTGTCTTGTTGAGAAAGAAACACGACAAAAATAAAAGCAGGAATCTACCAAAGTTTAATACGACCCTACTTAGTTTTGTTATTTTTATACTTCCAAAA